>JASANB010001345.1:0-148939 GCA_030248155.1 Sabatieria punctata
GTAGTAAGTGTGGATTTCATTAACTATGGGATTTTCGATCGTGTTTTTGAAATTCTCAATTTTATTACCCTTTGAGCTATAGGAGTGCCCAGTCAGTATCCTATGCCCAATCCAATGGCATGACAATACCAACGATTTCCTACAAGGTTCAGACCCATTCACTTTGAAAATTAGATTTCCCGTTTTCTTCCCTCGTTCTTAGTTTTCCGCTCAGAAACCTTCAGAGACTCAAAAATTTGGCGGCAAACTTGCTAATTATCTACCCATTTAGGTTGTTAATTAGTCACGAAAATTTCAGACAAATCAATATGGAAAGAAAGAACGAAAAGAAATAACCAATAACGAATTGGTCGAGTAAAGTTAAAAAAAGAGGGTGGACAGTTTTCCCCCATACTGTGTGCAGAAAGAAAGGTTCTGAAGACAAAGTGACACTCACTGTAATCACTTGGGATTCTTGGAAGATATCTACCAGTGCATATCTTTGGCGTATTTGGTCTCTGCTTTTGTTGGCGAACAGAGCAGGCTTGATCCATGCCAATTCAACCAACTGATTTGGTACTGGAAAAGCGGTGGCCGTGGTTCTCGTATCGATCGTGAAATAATAACATGCGTTTCTGCATTTCTCCTTCCACTTGCTAAACTGCCTGTTGGACTCCACTGTTCCCCAGCTAAAAGCAATAATTGCACAATACACTACAACTACACATCTATTGATTGGCACGCACGGAGCCTCTGACACGCATTTCTGCTGTTGGTCGGTGGTACACAAAGGTACTCGTTCTATTTCGATTGGCGCACAACCACAAGCTTGCATAGTTCTTTCTAGTGAACACTCGTCAAAACAATACTTTCTCTTGTGTACGGGAAATCTAAACTAGCACTGATTATGGCAGCAAACTGCACTACATAACCATGTACGTACTGGTAATGTAGCGCAGCTTCGAGTCTTCTCTCGCAGGGTGGCCGAAAGAAGGAAGTCGAGTCGAACGCTTGGCCGGGTCTGTACCAATGAGGTCGCATTGCTATCCAACTGTGCTGGCCTTGCGCTACATTGGTAAGGTGGCCCAGTCTCTGACTCAGCCCTGTAGGACAGCTGCAGAGCAAGCCCCAAGTCGGGCGTAATTGTTTGTTGCCAGTAATCCTGGAGTGGATTGCTCCTCTGGCTGAACATCCAACAGCAGAGTAAGTGAACTTTGTTGACCTGTGCAATAACATGCATTTGTTCTGTTCTACTACATTTACGGAATCGCCTTGCATTTCCGTGTCCCTCCCTTTAGCACTTTTCCCTTCTTTTTTTTCCTTTCTCACTCCTCCGTCTCCTTTTCTTCCTCCTCCTGTTCACATGTTTCCTTCCCTCTTCTCACTTCCTTCTTCTTCCCTTTATCCTTTTTCAATCGCTTCTCCAATCTTACTTTCCTCCGTTTTTCTTCTCCATTCTCCCTTCCCTTTGCTTCCTCCTGCACTAGATCTTTGTCTTCCCTTCCTCTTCCCTCATTCGCTCTCCTTTCTATCACCCTTCCCTACCTTTTCCATAGCCTTTTCCCTTTTCTCTTCTCCTTTCCCTTCCACTTCCACTTACCCTTGCCCTTTTCCCTTCTCTCTTCCAGCCTTCATTTCTGCTTCCCACGTCCTTCCCTTCTTTTTCCGTACCCCTTTTCCCTTCTCTCTTCTCCTTTCTTCCACTTACCATAGCCCTTTCCGTAGATTTTCCGTTGCCCTTTTTCACTTTTTCGCTATTGGCTTTTCCTTTCCATCCCCCTAGCCTTCTCCCTTCTCTTTCCCTTCTCCTACCCTTTTTTCCTCTCTCTTCTACTCAGCATGTAACAGAGGGTTCGAGGGGTCCTGCTGCACCTGACTTAAGCCTGACCCCCGCCCACCAATTGAGCCCCCTCTCCGATTTTTCTGGCAAGTAATTTTTAGCAAATTTTTGCGATTTTCTTAGAAATTCAGACACTAAGTGCTAAAATCGCCTCGAAGGCAAAGACTTTTTTGCAGTGTTTCGAACCCAAAATTGGATTTTTTGCGATTTTTGTGCGTTTTTCAGTACGCAACCACGCTGCCCTGGAAATTGGGCTCAGACCCCCAACCCCGTCCCAGTTCGGCGTATTATCTGTTACATGTACGTATGCTTCTAATGCTTTTAATCCTAGCTAAATCTGTTGATGGAATAGCTTATGTAATGTAACAAGACGAACCAGGTAAAACCAAATTGGTGTTGACCCGCCACATCAGGCATTGGCTGTTTAAGTAAGCGCTGATTGCATTGGTCACAGCCATGCCGTCTTGTTCAAGGCTGGTCTTGCATGGATTGTTGACGGTAATTCGAGGAACGCCGAACGGTAGCACGATTAGCTTTAATGTGTCCTCGCATTGATGGCTCAAATGTCGACGAACATCGCGCTCTTTCTCATAACTGGAGTTCAATACCCACTGCGCAAATGCCTAGCAAATATTCAGTGCATAAAAGATGTTGCAATGTAGTTCGAAGCATTTGATACCTGCCTATTATAGTGCTTTGGGAATGGAACCCCTCCAGGAATCCCTACCAGGGACTCCAGAACATCTTTAGAAGTTCATTCGTTTTAGTTGGCTTTTTCTAAACCGGTTGTAGTTGCAGATAGTAACGGAAGGCAGGAAAATGGTCTCGTATTGTTCCTCCGAGAAAGCCAATTCCCACCGCGATTCCTCATCGAAGAAGGTAATCAGTAGAGTGATAGCGGTGTAGACATGCACAACAGTCAGCGTGAACAGAATAAGCAGCCAGAATGTTTTTGCCTTTTTGGAGGTGGAAGCGGCCACCTGAGCAAAGCCGTGACAGCTGGTAGTCTCGCACCATTGCTGCCACATCACTCAGCGATTTATGAAGCTTGCTTTTGCAGAAAGTTGTTTGTTTTGGGAAATGGTTTGATAGTTTTGTAACTCTAGACTGCTTGGAACCACTGTACATTCTCGCCTACGTACCTAACCTAGGTGGCCTAGGCTTTCGATCGCCTGGCTGCGGCCAATCCCATCCGATCAGATGTGTGGGTGACCTTACGGTCTTGCGCTCAGACCTATATGGTCCATTGCGCGGCACCCGTGGTTCGTCATCTCGGGCGTTTCCCTTCTATCACTGCCAGCCACTCTAGTCATGCTTTTGGGCGCCAGGTACTAAGAGAGTGCCTGGCGCGTTGACGTTATGGTGCTGGCAGCTCCCAACGGCCGCCCGGCCCTATGGACTAAACCGGATAGGCCTTATTGGTGGTTTCTAAGACAGCTCCTGACATCGTTGATCTTCTCCTCCAACGTGGCGTGGCATGCTTTTTGGAGCGGCTTAGGTGCTTAGGCAGATCCAGTCGGTTCCCATTTTACCTACTCGCTACAGCTGTCGGTGGCCTTTGTGGAGCGTTGTGCCGACGACCAACTGTTTGCGGCAAGAAACTTTCCGCATGAGAGGATGAGCGCACGATGTCGCTCACAGTGGCCATGCAGCCTAAACCACTACACCAACTGTGCCGGCTCTGGGTGGGGCTTTGCAAAGTCTAATTTCAGTCAGATTGGTTTGGAACCCACTACAGCCGCTAGGGATGCAGTTGCCGCCGTGACTCAGAGGCAGGAGCTATCGACTGAACCTCAGACAAGGACATTTCTCAGCGCGATCTGTCGTCGAATAAGGGCACTAGTAGAGGCGTTGTGTTACCAACTATCACAAAAGTTAGAACTGCTAAAAGCAGGGCCCAGAAAGTTTTGCCGAGTCTACTGGAGGCACTAGTCAGTTGAAGAAAGCCATGTGCTTTTACACCAAGCTTGCCACATGACTCAAATTTAGAGAGTGGCTATGATTAAAACTGCCTGTTTGTTCTACAAAATGGATGTCAGTGAATTTGTAATTCTAAACTTAAGGGTGTATGTGCGTAATGTAATGTTATTAATTGCGAACACTGTCACCGGTTTATCTACTTGAAGCAAATTCACGGTTCAGACAGCTTTTGTGTTTGTTGTGAGAGAAATGTGACCAAAGGATGAATGCAAAACGTTACAACAGCGTGTACCAAAGTAACGATGCTGATTCCCAGACAAAATCCCATTTGCCCTCCTAGATTCGAGGCCAGCAAGCCGATTGAGCTTCGTAACTTCCACTCGGCTACCTAAATTAACACACCGTAAGACTTCTAATATTTAGTAAACGCGCAAGCTCCAATACTAGCGCCCTTTACGGACAGCCCGAAAATATAAACATATAAACGCGCACGCTCTAATAGTAGCGCTCCCACGCGCACTACTATCAACGCTTTGTACGTGTTTCCAATGTAGAATACTGTCCCTTTGAGACAATTTTCTCTGATTAAGCTTGCAAAACATTAGTCAGACTAAAACACAATAAAGATTACTTGCGTTCAAGGCAAAAATACCCTGAATTTTGAAAAAATGAGGATACTTGAGATTGCCAACGTAGCATTGAAATAATAAACGCGCACGCTCCAATAATAGCGCCCCAAAAGCAATCACGAAAAAATAATAGGACAGCGCTACTATCAGAAGTTTTACGGTAGATCCAGTTTCTTCTTGAAACTACAATTCTTAACAAGTTCTAACAGTACCGTTACAATTCTGGATTCATGAAAAATGTCCACCAGTGCATATCTTTCGCGTATTTGCTCAATGGTTTTGTTGGCGAAAAGATCCGGTCTGAGCCGCTTCAAATGAGCCAGTTGGTTGGGCACAGGAAAGTTTGTAGCAGTTGTTCTTGAATCTATTGACACATAATCGCACGGATCCTTGCAGCCATGTATACACGCAGTTTTTTCCTCTTTTATTTCTTCTGTTTCATAGCTTAAATACCTACATAGTGTTCAGAAGAAGTTCAGTAGCACATACACACACACATGCGTACCTCAATTCAACACTGCAGTTCCTTAACATTTCCACGCTGCAAAAGGGTAGATTTTTGGCTTCGAAATACAAACAGCCGCAAAATTGGATGAATCGTGCGTATACACATTCCAACATGCACATTTCTTTGGTGTATCGCGAATCTAAACTCAACCGTTTGTGGCTTCAGCAAAAAATCAACTTTTATATTTTAACCCAGACGTGTGTAACAGGTCATCCGCCAGAGGGGTATTGGAATTGTGAGTAAAAATAGTTGGTACTAACGATGTAATACTACAATTTTTTGTCGAAAATTGCAAAAAATCGGCTTCAGAAAAATCGCATATGATTTATGCTAAAAAGACAGTAAGCGAGGGTTCGCTGGCTATCATGGCCATAGCTTGTTGAAAAGGAGGTTAAAAAGGCCATCTGTTACATGTTTGTTTAACCTTCAAAGAAGCGCAGTGTAGGGTTTGGCTCGCAGGGTGGACTGAAGAATAAGGAGTCAAAGGCTTGGCCGGGTCTATTCCAGCGAGCACGGACAGCAATCCAAGTGTGCTGTCCTGGCGCTACGCTGATGTAGTGACCCATCCTGATTTTGTTGACGTAAGTTAGTTGTAGTGCAAAACCCATATCGGCGTAATTGTTCGTGACCAAATCTGCATATTCCTCGGGCTGTACATCCAGTAAAAGACTAGTTGACTTGTGCTGACCTAGAATTGTAACACGATGGATGGTTGGATAAACAGACAGACCGACCGACTGACCGACCGACCGACCGACCGACCGACCGACCGACCAGCAGACTGACTGACTGACTGACTGACTGACTGACTGACTGACTGACTGACTGACTGACTGACTGACTGACTGACTGACTGACTGACTGACTGACTGACTGACTGACTGACTGACTGACTGACTGACTGACTGACTGACTGACTGACTGACTGACTGACTGACTGACCAACAAACCAGCCAATTGACAGAATGGCTGACCGACCGACCGACCGACCGACCGAGCGACCGACCGACCGACCGACCGACCGACCGACCGACCGACCGACCGACCGACCGACCGACCGACCGACCGACCGACCGACCGACCGACCGACCGACCGACCGACCGACCGACTGATGAATCCATCCAACCCAATGGTGGTCATACTGTAGTCACATGTTGCTACAGAGTTTTTGTGGGAACTGTACTAACCTGGTTCAACCGTAATCGATTCTCCATCCACCTGCCACATCAGACAACGAATGCCCAGCTGAATGCTGAGCGCTGTGAAAATCTCCATTCTATTATGTGCATAGGTCATGTTGCAGGGGTTGGCCACGGTGATCCTGGGCTTGTAGAATGGCAGTACCATAAGCTTGATGGTGTCCTCACACTGGTGAGTCAACGTTTGAAACGTTGTCCAGTTAGTTTTGTAGCCAAGCGCCGTTAAGTTGTTGAACCAGTTTGCAAGTACCTGAAGAGCCGACAAATTCTACATGGAGTTACTGATGTGTCCACTACTGCAGTATGTGAATACATGATATGCATCCTGTTGTAATGATCTTCTTGTGTAGTGTTTTTATACGAAACTGTTGTGTTGTGTTTGTTAGCCCCTTTACTATAACCTGTCTAACCCAAGTAAAGTCTCATCTACTTGGAGTCTACATATACTACGCAAGATAGATCAACTGGTGACACAGCTTGATTCAAGAACTCAATTGTGAGTGGAAATGGACCAAAACAGAGCTGGTGGAGAACCAAGCAGAGGAGCAGCACGCATGGTGCGCAGGCTTCCTGTCGTGCAACTCAAAGACTACTGGCCGCTGGCAGGCGAAGCACTGCAACAAAAATGGCCAATCTGGGAACGATCACTACACAGGTACCTCACACTTTACGATGCAATGTTGGCTCCAGATCAGAAAATAACACACATAGAGAAGAACATTCTGCTGGTACAGCTTTTGGGTTCACATGGTCAGACTCTGTTCAGTGCACACAAAGATTATGACAAAGACGGCGACATGATGTCCAATGAGTACCTGAACTCAGCCAAAGAGATTTTTCATCGTCTGGTCAATGCAGTTCGTGTGTACTGCGACTTTGCCAACAGAACACAAGATTCTCACGAGACAGTTGACGAGTACATGTTGGCACTTCGTGCATTGATGACAGACTGCATCCAGAACTTCCCAAAAGATGAGCAAAGCAACATTTCGCCAACCAGAATGGCAGATTTTCTATTGGGTGTGCAGTTGACAAAAGGTATTCAGAGCAAGCAAACGCAGGAGAAATTGTTGGCGCAAGGCAAGGTAGACCTGGACAGCTTCATGAGTATAGTTCAGGCAGATGAGCGTGCCAGACAAGACTCTGCACGTCTCTCTTTGCCTCTGAATGCAGACCGCGGCGAGAAAAAGCGATCCAAGAGATAAACTCAATGGAACAACAAGGCATCTGGGAAAAAGTGGAACGTTCGGATTATGTGCACGGCATGGTCACAGTTGACAAGCCAAACAATGGAGTGAGGATAACGACCGATCTCACACCGCTGAACAAACAAATGGAGCCGGTGAGATTTCCTCTTCCAAACATAAAGGATCTCTACGATCGCCTGAGCAGAGCCAAGGTCTTCAGCAAACTGGATCTGCGGAAGGGATACTTCAACATAGACATTCCTGAAGAGAGCAGTCTGCTGACTACAACAATTACGCCGAAGGGTCTCTATGCATACAAGAAGTTGCCAATGGGGTTGAAAGATTCAGCAGCTGTCTTTCAGAAGCTAGTAGCAGAGACACTAGCAGGAGTGACTGTCTGTGAACCATACATCGATGACATTCTCATCTATGGCACGTCCAAAGAAGAGCACAATTCACGACTTAAGCAGGTGCTGCAATGACTAAATGACAAAAATCTGCGGTTGAACCTCAACAAGTGCGTGATTAGTGTGCCATCAGTGACATTCCTGGGTCACATTATCTCAGAAGGCAAAATCAGCCCAGATCCAAAGAACCTAGAGTCGATCAAAGAGATGGCTGTGCCTGACAATGTGAAGGAGGTGCAAAGTTTTTTGGGACTACTCAACTACTACGCTGATTTCTTGCCAAAGTTCGCAGATATTGCAGAGCCATTGAGAGAGCTCACTTGAGCGAACGCAAAGTTTCACTGGAGTCCAAAGCAGCAGAGCGAATTTGAGAAGATGAAGACTATTGTCTGTGAGGATCTAAAGTTCAGCATCTTCGACCCCCAGTACGCAACATTCCTGTCTACTGATGCATCAGAAGTTGGTATTGGAGGGGTTCTATCTCAAGTGCAGTGTGGTCAAGAAGTACCAATCACTTTTGGTCACCACACATTGAGTCCAAGCAAGAGAACGAAACTGGGCTGCCAATGAGCGCGAAGCCCATGCAGCCATGTTTTTCTGCGAATATTGGGCCAAGTTTCTGCTAGGACGTCCATTCACCTTGCATACAGATCATCAAGCTCTCACCTCACTGCTTTTCAAGTGCAAAGATGCACGAAAACCGTCCAAGTTCTCACGTTGGCATGATTGCTTGTCTGAATTCAACTTCACAGTGGAATACAGACCAGGAAAAGACAACTTAGTGCCAGACGCACTTTCAAGACTGCTGGACAAGGCAACCCCTGCAGTGAAGGCAGTGATCAGATGCATCAACCAGGATGTTTTCTCATTCAAAGTATTCGAAGCAGCAATGAAGAAAGGTGTTGTGTTGCAACAAGTGCATAAGTTCATACAGCATGGATGGCCAAACAAGAGCAAAGTTCGACCAGACATAAAACCATTCTACTCACTGAAAGATGAGCTATCTACAGAAGGTGGCTGCATAGTGAGAGGAGATTGCTGTCAGATTCTGGTGCCAACTGCTCTGCGACGTCAGCTTCTACAATTTGCGCACAAAGGTCATCCTGGAATCGTTCGTTTCAAACGGAAACTCAGAGAGACGTACTGGTGGCCTGGCTTTAGCAAAGAAGCTGAGCATTTCGTGCAACACTGTGCGGCATGTCAGGATTCGGTCAAATCAAACCCCAGGATGGCAATGCCAGAGATGCATCTACATGTGCCAAACAAGCCATGGGAAGAAGTCTCAATTGACATCACTGGGCCGTTCGCTGATGCACCAATGCAAGCCAAATACATTGTGGTGCTGCTCGATAACTACTCAAAGTTTCCAGAAATTCTATGCACCAGTAGCATCACTACAAACACGATCATCAAATGGTTACAGGGATTGTTCTCGCGGTATGGATGTCCAACCAAACTAGTGTCAGACAATGGAACACAATTCACCAGTAGTTGGTTCAAAGCCTTTCTGAAGCAGTGCGACATAGAGCACCAGCTCATACCTGTCTACACTCCTCAACAGAATGCATTTGTCGAAAAGTTCAACAGGTACCTGAAGCATGGTTTGCAAGCGTACTCAAGCAGTACACAACCTTGGACAGAGAAACTCAATGAGCTCCTATCTCATTTTCGAGCTACATCTCCAGACAAGAGCGCGCCTAAGAGTCCAGCCAAATTATTTCTGGGACACCGAATCAGGCTGCCATATGAAGTGGTCAGGAATCGAATGAAAAGGGAGGAGAAGAGAGAGAATGGGAAAGCTGAAGTACAAGCCAGCAATGTTGAGCCAAAAGAGATCAGAAATCGAGGACCATACAGAGTGGGTCAGAAGGTTCGCGTCAAACGCCCACACACTCTGAAGGGTCAAAGCCCCTGGTCAAAACCGTTGACAGTGGTCGAAGTGAAAGGTAACTGGTCATATCGGTTGATAGCGGTCGGCTGCGACGCTCCCCTCGGAAAAACAAAGGTCAACCGCCTCCAAGACTCTCATATTGAAGATGAACATGGTAGCTTCATTTTTAGGAAGGAGTGTGATTGATTTGTCCACTACTGTAGTATGTGAATACATGATATGCATCCTGTTGTAATGATCTTCTTGTGTAGTGTTGGTATACGAAACTGTTGTGTTGTGTTTGTTAGCCCCTTTACTATACTACCTGTCTAACCCAAGTAAAGTCTCATCTACTTGGAGTCTACATATACTACGCAAGATAGATCAGTTACTTCCCTGTGGTTAGGGTTTACAAATTACGTAGGTAAGGCGAAGACACCAGCCACCGTTGCTATATTATTGTTTAGCAGCAGTTTGAATTTAAAAATTCAGCTCCTCCCACTTTGGTGCACCATCGAAAACTGATACATACAGTACAGTAGGCGGAAAAATGTCCTCTCCACTTTTTCGGATTCACTCAAACATTTCGTTCCCGGTGAGTTCTTTGTCGATTTGGCTCAAATTAGCAATGCAACTGGCTACTTATTGTACAGTTTGGTGCTCATCCTGATTTTATGACCTGAAAACTAAGAATCAGGGTGGTCCAAGCAAATTCAATTCTTTCGGTAATTCAAAGAGGCACGGCTTTGAAACTTGCAGGAATGATTGGTGTTGCTATTGGGCATAACATACTGAGTAACAGCCCTGTATTTCAAAAGGAACTAAAATTGGGGAATTTATAAAAACATCACATCAAAGTTCCACATCATAGAAGCCTTTCCCACAGTGTTTTTCGGAAATACAGGGTGTGCCAAAAAAAAAACAACCCAGCAGATGTTTCGCTGTAGCAAACGCAAATCTTAACCGATTTGATTGAATCCTTTTTTAAATGAAAGATAAATAACTCCTTAAAAGACTGCTGAAATTTTCATTAATGTACTCTGCTTAGTTCCTGAGATATTGGCTCTCAAAATCAAAATAGTGATTTTGGCAGTGAACAAAGAGGGATTTTTTATTATTCTGCCCTTCATAATAAAATGGATTCCTGCTACTGCTAAGGGCTATTGGAGGCTTTACTGGTGACACAGAAACTCGGTTTACTACAACACTAAGGTATCATTAGCCCCAGCAGTAGGAATCTGTTTATTATGAATATTATGAAATGCAACGGAATCGCTCTTGTTCTTTGCCAAAATCTGTTTCGACTTAGAAGGCAAATATTTCAAGAACTAAACTGTGAATCTCAATAGAAATTGCACCAATTTTTGAAGAATTTATCAATCTTTCATTCAAAAAAGGATTCATTCAAATCGGTTGAGATTCATGGTTGCAAAAGTAAAAAATCTGCTGGGTTTTTCTTTATATCACTCTTGTTCATTGCCAAAATCTCTGTTTTGACTTTGAGGACAAATATCTCAGGAACAAAGCAGCCTATCTTAATAAATGTTGCATCAATCTTTCAAAAATTTGTTTATCTTTCATTTAAGAAAGGATTCATTCAAATCGGTTGAGATTTGCAGTTGCTACAGCAAAAAATCTGCTGGCTTGTTTTTTTGGCACACCCTGTAGAAAATCTTTAATCATCATTACAAAGAGGTTTTACGAAGAAAAGTCCCATTTTGTTTATGAAATTCACCAATTTTAGTGCCCTTGGAGCTACTGGAATTCCCACTCAATACAGTATGTTATGCCAAATAGCAACACAATAATTCCTGTAAAGTTTCAAAGCCGTATTCTTTGTATTGCCGAAATTAAATTTGCATGCACCACCCTGATTCTAGGTTTTCGGGGTAATAATATCAGCATTAGCACGAATTTTTGCCCCAAACTTGCACAATATGTAGCCAGTTAAGTTGTTAATTTTTGCTGAAAATTTGAACCAAATCGATAAAGAACTAACCTGGAATGAAACGTTTTAGTGAACCCGAAAAACAGTAAAGTAGAGGACATTTTTGTGCACTACTGTATTTGTTTATTGGCGTATTATATTAAGGGCGAGATCGCCAACAAAAGAAGAACAGAATCTGGGCTGTTAATCCACGCCATCCCGGCAAACAGTAGATACGTAGTTCAATTATAGTCGCTATCAATTCGGTCAATGGCAGCAGTTAGAATTTCAAACTAGGCAACTTTCGGGAATGCAGAAACGCCAACCGCACGTCGAATTTCAAACTAGGCAACTTTCGGGAATGCAGAAACGCCAACCGCACGTAACATTACAAAAATTGGCGGCGGCTATTGTTTTACGACTTTAGGCCGTCGTCTGTGCTAAGGGGTATGGAGCTGATATGTGATCGCTTGTACGTACATGCTGCTGTGGTACATACATGCCGTCTTGTCTGTTGGTTGTCTAGGCTAGATTTATCGATCGGGCTCGGCCTGCCATGCCAGTTGGCCGCGCCCTAGTCTGTAGCTTTGTGTAGTAATAGAGCCAGACGCAAGGCTGTGTTGAACACAATCACTTTCTCTCCCTGCGCACCTGCCTTGCGGCTGACTCTAGTCTGCTCTCTTTCTGTGCGTGTGTTGTGGCCAGTCTTAGTTGTATACTGGCATAGTTGATGGTCCCTCATTGCCTTGGCATAAAGGACTTTGTTGTTAAGCATCACCTGCTACACCGCGTCAAGCCGGGCGATAGGACAACGACAAAGGACCTGCAGGCAAACACAGACGGAACAGTGGCGACCAGCGTGCAATTCGAACCGCAGCAGACTGCCACCGCCAACAAGAAAGCCGACACGACTGCTGGACTGCTGACGAGTGAGTTGGTTTCCTACAACCTCTTTCCAGTAAGGACGGACGGACGTGTGTGCGTGCGTGTCAATTGCTCTGGATGGGGAGTGCCGTGTGTGTCGTTTGCTCTGGTCGGAGGGCGTGCAACGTCTGCAGCGTTGCCTGCCTCATTGGTAGCCGGAAGGGACATACTCATGCATCTCTCGGAAGGACTCGTGCGTCTCGCGGAAGGAACCGTGCATCGCAGCGGTGATAAACAACACTGCATTGTTGACTCAAACGGAATGACATGACTCGTGCATCGCAGTGGTGATAAACAACACCACATAGTCGACTCAAACGGAACGCCTGCAGCGGTGAATAACAACACCGCATTGTCGACTCAAACAGAACGACTCGTGCATCGCAGCGGTGACAAACAACACAGCATCGTCGACTCAAGCACCGCACCGGGCGACAGACAACACTGCATCGGCGACTCAAGCACCGCACCGGCGACAAACAACACTGCATCGGTGACTCAAGCACCGCACCGGCGACAAACAACAACGCATCGGCGAACCAACGCAGCTGCTCTACCATCGATCCAGCACCACATCGACAAAACAACGCCGTTGCTCTACCGTCGATCCAGCACCGCATCGACGAAACAACGCTGCTGCTCTGCAGTCTACTGGACATCCCGCCTAGTGCCCAGTCGCTCTACTGATGGCACAGTCGGGACCCAGCAGACTCTACCTGCCACCACCGGATCGATACTGGGCTCTTCCAGGAGAGTCACCAGTGTTGATGTGGCCGTTATGGGAAAGACTAATCACTGATTTCCTCACTGGAATCGATGAAACCTGACCGGCTGGCGGCAAACTCAACGACCAGGAGAAAAAAAAGTTTCTGACATCCTACATTGGAGCAGCAGCATTGGCACAGTTTTCCAGCCAGAGGGAATTCACCGACAATCAGACTACCTACCTGGATTTCTTAGCCGCTGCCAGGAGGATATTTCATCACCCTACCAATGCAGTCAGAGCACACTTCGATTTTCTACAGAGGACTCAACACTCTGGTGAACCAATCGCTGACTACTTGAGGGAGCTACGCCTGCTGATACAACAGTGCAGCTTTCCAGTCACTGAGGGTGTCATCACGGAAGGAGACCTCATCGAATACCTGTTGGCCATTCAGTTGGTCAAAGGACTGAGTTGCCGCGATACGCAGGAAAAGTTGCTAACCCAAAAGGATGTCAACCTGGACTGATTCGCGGAAATCGCCCAAGCAGATGAGACGGCGCGCCAGGATGCTGCCAAACTGACAGGAAGTCGACCTGCGCAGATCAGTGCGGCCAGTCAGGGATGGAATCAGCGCGGAGGACGAAAGGGACAGAGAGGAGGCCAAGGACGCCTCCACCAGCCTGCCGCCGTGACCAAAAAGGATTCCAACCCACCTCCAGGGAGAAAGTCAACTGCAGCAGATGCCTGCACAGCTTGTGGCAGACATGGCCACAGGGCTAATGCC
Source organism: Sabatieria punctata (assembly GCA_030248155.1). Lineage (NCBI taxonomy): Eukaryota > Metazoa > Nematoda > Chromadorea > Araeolaimida > Comesomatidae > Sabatieria > Sabatieria punctata. Next base: position 13,882 of record JASANB010001345.1, read on the forward strand.
GATTCGTGCCAAGCGAAGGGACAGGAGTGCCACAAATGCAAAAAAGTGGGCCACTTCGCTACTGTGTGCCGATCAGGACGATCCGGCAACAAGAATCGGGCCATTCGAGTGAGGGACATCGCCAAAGGAGGAGGAGCCTCAATTCAAAGTCTACAACACTCAGTACACTGTCAGGTGCTGATCACACTAGACAAGAAGGACCAGCAGAGTCGCGTGCTGAGGATGTTGGTGGACACTGGCTCAGACGTTACTGGAATCATGGAATCCGAGTGGCGCAAGTGCTTTGGACAGACCGCTGTCAAGCCTGCCAAACGACTCGCGAATTTCGACAACTCTACAATCGCTACCTGGGGACAATTCAGGGCACAGTTATCGTTAGCAGGACGGTCAGTGACAGTGCCAGTGTATGTGTTTGGCAACACATGCAACAATACACTGGGCATGGATGCGCTGCGTGCACTGGGAGGAGTGCATATCGATGTGGATTCGAACAGCACCACAATCCAGGAGGACCCCAGATGCGCAACTGTGCAACAACCTGATTCGGGAGGAGCCAGTCGAGTGCTGAAGGAGCAGCAGCCAAAAACACCTCAAATTTCGCAGCCAGATGCGCTGGAGACTTGGAGGAAGGCAGGACTGCAACCACTGCTGGCAGAGTTGTCCAACCTGACGAAAAAGGAGGTCGGCACCTACCCAGACTTCAAACATCGAATTCGGCTCAAACCAGGCGCAAAAACGCCACCCAGACAGCCTGTAAGATCGATCCCAGTACGTTTCGAGGAGAGAGCCAAAGAAGTAAGTAAGTAAGTTTATTCCCAGACATACACATGTACAAAGTTGCATGTAAGACAAAGTGACGATAAGAGCGATATGAGTCAAGGAAAAGGCATTGAGTTAGCCATATAATAGCTATTTTATAACCCAAGCCTATCTATTAGTAAAACACGAAAGATCTAAGCGACTGACTGCCTCTTTAAAGATTTTAACGGATCGGGAATGGACCACATTATCAGGTAAACTGTTCCATATCTGTCTAGCTGTCGAGCTGATGGAATGCCAAGGTATTTGGGAGAAAGTTGAGCATGCTGATTGAGTACACGGCATGGTGGTCGTGGAGAAACCAGATGACCCAGGATCAGTCAGGATTACAAGCGATCTGAGTCCGCTCAACAAGGACATCGATCCAGTGCTGTACCCGCTGCCTAACATCCACGATTTGCTGTACAACAGACTCAGTCAGGCGGCAGTCTTCAGCAAAATCGACCTGCTGAAAGGATACTTCAATGCAGAATTGGATAAGGACAGCCAGCTGCTGACAACAACTGTTACACCATGGGGCTACTATGCTTACAAGAAGCTGTTACACCATGGGGCTACTATGCTTACAAGAAGCTGCCCATGGGTTTGAAGGACAGTGCAGCAGTATTCCAGAAACTGGTACACGAAACGCTGGAAGGTGTGCCAGGGTGTCAGCCCTACATCGATGACATTTTGGTGTATGGAGCGAATCGAAGGGAACACAATGACAGCTTGAAGCAGGTGCTAGAACGCTTGAATGAGAAGAATCTACGCCTCAACCTGTGGAAATGCATCATTGCTCAACCATCAGTGAAGTTCCTGGGCCATGTGATCTGCAAAGGATGTGTCAAGCCAGATCCAGAGAAACTGGAGAGTCTGCGGCAGATGACACCACCTAAAAACATCAAGGACGTGCAAAGTTTCTTGGGAGCCGTCAACTACTTGACCAACTTCGTGCCCTCACTGTGCGACAAGCTGGAACCAATTTGAGCACTCCCACGGGCTAACACGAAGTTTGTGTGGGGTCGGGAGACTCAGGAGGCGTTCGAACAAGTGAAAAAGCTGCTCGGTGGACCAAAGGGACTGCGCCTTAAGATGTTTGATCCCTTAAAGCAGACCTTTGTCACTACCGATGCATCTGGTTATGGCATTGGTGGGATGCTGTCACAGGTGCACTATGGCCAGGAATTCCCAGTCGCATTTGGACACCACACTCTGGATGCAACCAAGCGAAAGTAGGACACCACCAAAAAGGAGGCCTATGCGGCGATGTTTTTCTGCGAGTATTGGGAGAAATACTTGCTTGGCAGACACTTCACGCTTCGAACGGACCACCAAGCGCTGCAAGCACTGCTACATCGACGGGCGAACCAGAGGAAATCGCAGAAATTCAAACGTTGGGTGCACAGACTCAACGTGTTTGACTACTATGTGCAGTACATGCCTGGTGACAACAACCACATGGCAGATGTCTTGTCGCGCCTGCAGACCGATTCTGCACCGAGTGGAGTGATTCACTGCGTCAAGGAGTTGGGATTCTCAGCCAGAAGAATCACCAAAGCTCTGAGGAACGACCCAGTCGTGAGCAAAGTTAAGCAATACTGCCTGGAGAGTTGGCCAGACAAAGCCAAATTGCCCAGCCAATTTTGCAACTTGCCTTATCACAGGATGAAGGACGAGTTTTCGGTGGAGGACAAAACAGGACTGGTGTTGCGAAACAACAGCCAGATCGTTGTTCCAGGTCCACTCCGAAGAGAACTACTCAGCAAAGCCCACGAAGGACACCCTGGGATCGTCCGCTACAAATGCAAGCTCAGAGAAGGCTACTGGTGGCCGGGAATGGCTACAGAAAGCGAGGAGTTTGTGCGTCATTGCAGTGCCTGCCTAGATTCCACCAAGTCGCAGCCCAAGGTGCCCACACATGGAGAACACCTGTACACACCAGAGGAGCCATGGGTAGAACTGTCAATGGACATCACTGGTCCGTTTGAGACAGCCCCAGCCCACAAGAAGTGCATAGTGGTGTTGCTGGACAACTACTCCAAGTATCCGGAAATTCTCTGCACCACTGACACGTCATCCAAAAGAATCATTCAGTGGTTGAAGCAGGTTTTTGCTCGATATGGCAACCCTGCCAGGATTCTCACGGATAATGGACCACAGTTTGTCAGCCTGGAGTTTGAAGAATTTCTGCAGGAGAGGGACATCTTCCACCAGAAAGCTCCAGTCTACACACCACAGCAGAACGCATTTGTGGAGGTGTTCAACCGGTATCTGAAACATCACATTCAGACCTTCGCCAAGACTCAGGAGTGGGAGGAAGGACTGACTCAGACTCCGTGCCACTACCGAGCCACAGCTCAGGAAGGTGAGCAGCAGAGCCCTGCTGAGAAGATGTTCAAACGACAGCCGCGGCTTGCTTTTGAAGCTTGCCGCCAGTCACGCCCCACAAAAGAGAAAGGGAAGGAGTCTCCGGAAAACGCCAACAAAAATGTTGCTAACACCGCAAAATCGAGTAGGAGCGGCAGAAAAGGAGACAAAAAGACACCACCCTGGCAGCAGATGTATCGCAAAGGACAACGCGTTCGTGTCAAGAGGAGCCACACTCCCAAAGGACAGTCGCCTTGGTCCCGCAAATGCTACACAGTGACGGCAGTCCTGGGCAGATTCAACTACAAACTGTCAGACGGTCAACTGTGGAACGCCAGGAACATGCAGCGCGTGCCAGATTCCCCAGCGAGCTCAGAAGTGATCGAGCTAGAGACCGGCCAGCAGCCAGCAGAGCGCCGCTACCCTCTCAGAGAACGATGACCGGTGGACCGCTATGGGGACTGGGACTACAACTAGCAGAAGACGGCCTTTAAGAAGAAAAAGGTGTTGATATGTGATCGCTTGTACATACATGCTGCTGTGGTACATACATGCCGTCTTGTCTGTTGGTTGTCTAGGCTAGATTATCGATCGGGCTCGGCCTGCCATGCCAGTTGGCCGCGCCCTAGTCTGTAGCTTTGTGTAGTAATAGAGCCAGACGCAAGGCTGTGTTGAACACAGTCACTTTCTCTCCCTGCGCACCTGCCTTGCGGCTGACTCTAGTCTGCTCTCTCTCTCTCTCTCTCTCTCTCTCTCTCTCTCTCTCTCTCTCTCTCTCTCTCTCTCTCTCTCTCTCTCTCTCTCTCTCTCTCTCTCTCTCTCTCTCTCTCTCTCTCTCTCTCTCTCTCTCTCTCTCTCTCTCTCTCTCTCTCTCTCTCTCTCTCTCTCTCTCTCTCTCTCTCTCTCTCTCTCTCTCTCTCTCTCTCTCTCTCTCTCTCTCTCTCTCTCTCTCTCTCTCTCTCTCTCTCTCTCTCTCTCTCTCTCTCTCTCTCTCTCTCTCTCTCTCTCTCTCTCTCTCTCTCTCTCTCTCTCTCTCTCTGTGCGTGTGTTGTGGCCAGTCTTAGTTGTATACTGGCATAGTTGATGGTCCGTCATTGCCTTGGCATAAAGGACTTTGTTGTTAAGCATCACCTGCTACACCGCGTCAAGCCGGGCCCGGGCGATAGGACAACGACAAAGGACCTGCAGGCAAACACAGACGGAACAGTAGCACCTGACGTTTGACCGTTACTATATTTGGTATCGCTTCCATATGTACAGTATATGGTGTTGCAGTTGCAGTATTTCCCTGACTGTCAGAAGAGCGCGTTTTGACTTTTACCTCAATATTATCACCTTCCGGGAACGGCGACCCAGTGTCAGAACCAAACAGAGAATTGAGCACAGCAGCTGAGACGTTTAGCCGCTCCAATTGACTCTTTCTGTACCGATTGTAGTTACAGATGGTGACTGAGGGTAGGAAGATTCTGGGAAACTGAAGCTCAGACAGAGAGACTTCCCAGCGCGATCGTTCGTCAAAGAAGACCCAGAACAGACCAACTGCATTGCCTACTAGCACAATAGCTAGAACACCTAGCAGCAGTGCCCAGAAAGCTTTGCCGAGTTTGGTGGATGAGCCAGCCAACTGTGGAAAGCCGTGACAACTGGTGCTCTGACACCAACGTTGCCACATGACGCACAACGCTCTGCTACTGGCTTGCCTTTGCTTTGCTGTTTGTTTTGCAAAATGGATTGCTGCCCTAAATTTGTAATTCGAGACTCAGTTGCAAACATCGTCAATTGAAATGAATTTGGGAACAGCGAATACCATGACCAATGGAATGGACTACTGATGCTTGGATATGTACCGGAGAGTGCTGCATAGGGTACCCCTCCAGATAGCGTACCCGGGGTACACTAACTGGCACTTTGTGCCGGATTGTGTACCCGGGGTACACTATTTAGAGACAGGTTTTCTGCCACGGTTGTCCAAAATTTCCAGCATTACGGTAGCTTTAAAGCAGGTCTACATACATTTTTACTCTTTTTCAACAGGTTTTCCTGACACAAAAGTCACAAGAATGAAACTTTGACAAACCACTCTCATTTACGTAGCAAAAACAGATTCTCTGGATTGGAAAATTGCATTTTTGCTCAGAAATCGTGAAAACAAGCAGTATAACATGATTTGGCTAAGTGCCAGTTAGTGTACCGGGTACACTAACAGGATCTCATTTTTGTTGAGGAAAATGCTAGCTAAGTGCTGGTTAGTGTACCCGGGTACCCAATGCAGCACTCTCCGGTACTGAAAATTGGGTATTTTTCGGCATACCGGAGATTTCCACTTAGTATCGCAGCCCTGTTATTATTCCATGGCTTTATCCAGTTACTATCCCTAGGATATTAACTGGCAACTATGTTTTCACTGAGAAATGTGATTTTCCCTGTGATACTAAGTGGAAAACTCCGGTACCTACCCAGAGATGGGATAGCATTTCGGCTGAGGCGGGTAGGATTTTCAATTCCTGAGGGGGCTGAGTGCCGACGGGGGTAGGAGCGCCTGAGGGGGGGCTGAGGGGGTGGTAAGACAAAATGTCTGATTTTTGGCTAAAATCAAGGTTTTTGGCTTATTTTTTATCGGTATTTTGTATCCAATTTACCGCAATTTTTTTGGAAAATTTCCTCTCATCACAGTATTTGTAACGTGCTATTTTTCGTGTGCAGAAGTTCATTTTATACATGATATACCTCCAAATTATTGAATTGGAAAGATTTTTCGTTCCAACAAATTGCTTTGTTATTAGAAAACAACAGTGAATGGACACAAGAGGACAGAAACAACGCTCGCCTTTCCTTGAGTGCATGTGTAGGTGCTATGTAGGTGAGCATGTACCTGTAAAAAGGACATCCGGAAGAAGGGGGGTGCCACAGTGTCGACGCGGGGGATAATTTATTGAGACGTGCACATGCGGACTTTATAGCGGCCCTGGACAGCCCTTCTAGGCAATGAAAGCCATCCACAATGAATCGTACATGGAGCAGCCCCAACGACAAAGAGAAAAAAATTCGTCTTGTGTTGAAATTTCAGATGTGACAATCGTTGACCATGACGAAGATCAGTTTCTCTAATATATTGCTCAAGCAAGACGCATGCATCAAATTATTCTAAAATACAAAATTTTAGCCAAATCGGAGGTAAAAAGTTGAAATTTGATGCGGACCCTAAGGGAGAAAAACTCGATTATTAAAGATAACGGCTTTTAGTAATTTGACTTTATATACCCACTTCACCCCTGGCTTTGCAACTTCTCATTTAGCTTTGCAATTCGTTCTAGAATTTCACACACTAAAATTGCCTATAAAATACCATATTTAGCTATATTTCACTTTAAATTAGCGCTTTTCTTCAATGATCAGCCGAAAGTTGCCTGTTTTTTGCGTTTTTTCGCATTTTTAGTGCTTTTACCCTACCCGTCACCCAGACCAGAAGTTGGGCTCCAGAACACCAAATCACCCCTGCCTATGGCGACCAGTGACGTGTTACATGTATGGTCTGAACATAAGCCATATGTAGCTTGACTGTAATAACCCCGTCAACTCCGTAAAGTGAATCATAAATGAATTCCGCTTTCTTATCAAACAAATGTGAGTAGAACTACAGTGTACAAGTCAAACCAAACACGGGCTAGTAATGAATAAAGAAGAGAACCTGACGGTCCAGCTGGTTGTCGCTTTTCCGCAAACAGACACGCAGTCTGAGAGAACGTTTATTTGGCAGCGCGCCACAACGATAATTGCACTGCGTCTTAGCGTACAGTACTAAACGAAAACAACAACTGAGCGAGGCCTTGCGCCAAGCCAAGGATGCGCGGAGGTAGGTAGGCCTACGGCCAAATTAGTAGACGCGCGACAGAAAATAACACACAAATAGACAATTAATAATTAGTCTCCTTAGCAGAATTGTCCGCTTCTGAGCAAGACTATACCCAATGCAGACTGGATCCTGGCCTGGCAATTGGTGAGGCAGAGCGGCCTGCAGAAAAGAAGTATAAATCTGCCTTTGCATACAGTATCAGTGCAGTAGTAGTACAGTACAGAGTACATACTGTTTTGACTATGGTTTGGCAGAGCAGATTTGACTGCGGAATTCTAGACAAACAGAGCGCTGCTCCTGTAACGTCTTGTGACCAGGACCGTTCCAAAATCACTCCAGCTGTCACTTTCCACGTCGTACACCTCCACATGTCTATTCGCACCGATTCCCCCAACAGCGAACAACTTTGCGCCGCATCCCAGCAGCTGGAACCTGTTTCGACCCATAATCATGCCTGCTATCTCAGTCCATGCATCGGTGCGAGGATCATAGCTCTGACAGCTGTTAGACTTGAACACTTTTGAAGAGGCATTTACCTGTACATGTCCTCCACACATGTACAACTTTCCATTGAGACCAGTGATTCCATGGTGGACCCGAGCCAGCGTCATGTTTGCCTTTCTCTCCCAGGTGTCACTGCTGACGTCATATCGGAATGCATCCAACTGCGGCTTCCCATCTTGCTCCTTACCTCCGGTCACATAGAGGTGACCATCCAGTGCAGCCATTTGGCTGTGATCGTGGACTGAGGGCACTGGGCTCAGGGGGCCGCTCCACTTGAGTTGCCCTGCCTCCAGGCACAATTTGAACAACTGGCCATTGAACTGATCGTCAACTGTGTTGATGTAAAGACAGTCACCTAACACGGCTCCTGCTGTCGACCTTGATGTGTCAACGAATGGTGCTTGTGGTCCTGCGCTTAGGGTCTTTGTCTCCAGATCAATCAGATCCACATCGGTTGTGACTGTGGAGCCATTCTGTAAAGTCTTGAAGCCACTCACTACAGCAACCTTTCCTTCACTGAACTGCCAGCTCAACATGTACTTCCATCGAGAGATGGTTGGAAAGGTCATGAACTGAATGCTTGAGTTGGTGTGCACGTTGAACAGCTCACTGCTGTTTTTGCCCAACTTATTCCCATCAGCACCGATTATCAATATGTTCTCTGAAATGACTTGATAGCACATGCAATTTTGAAAGCAACTCAACTACTACCGGATGTGCATGTTTGCGCTTCAGTTCCACAGTTAACCTCAGAATCACAAGCTTAAAAACAGCCATATAGTAGCTTCTTGAGCATTAATTCAAACCAAACTTACATTTCTGCCACATTTCGTAGCCCTCTGCTAACTGAGTTTCCATTTGCAACGGAGGACTATTGTACATTCTACAGTCCATGGTAGATGTTTTATAGGCAAAACCGTGGCACGTTTGCAGTTTGGTGCAGTGTATGGCACAGTCGATTGCATTCTTCAGGAGTTTGCTTTGCAGAAGATTGATGGGGTTGCTTTCTCGATGACCCTCTTTGACCACGGCATACGTCTGTTTTTGGGCTGAATTCAGTAAAATAGTTAACGCCTTAATTAAGCAATCACATAGTTAACAGCTAACCTGTTGACCTGCCGGAGTAGCACAAAATAATTGTGATAACGGCTAGAACTTGACAAGAATATATAGCCGAATTTTGAACTACGAACATGACGGCGGCAAAAGGTTGTGGTTAAAAGGTTAGGACAGACAAGCTAGATGGCGCACTGCTAATTAGCAATAGCACCGTGACTGCTAACAATAGTCATTTATGTTAATTTATTGAGACGTGCACGTGCGGACTTTATAGCGGCCCTGGACAGTCGTTTAAGCAAATGAAAGCTGTCCATAATAAATCGTACACGGAGCAGCCCCGACGGCAAAGAGAGAAATGTTGAAATTTCAGGCGTGGTGAGTATCGTTGAACATGATGAAGATCAGTTTTCTAATGTATTTTCTAAAAAAGCATTGTTGAATGAAGGTAGCAAATAAGTACTGTACTGCTTTGTAGATAATGTATTGTAAAAATTGGCCCCAAATTGCTTCACAGAAAAATCGGTGGGAAATCGCAAGCAGCCCATGCACATATGTGGGTGTTCATGATTTCGAACAGGTTATGGCTATTTTATCATTCTCATCTACGTACGCAAACTACCGGTACTATTAATCTCAAACAATCCTCTTTATCGCTAAGCTCCAAATAATTAGCATTCAGTCAGTTGCACAGCATTCGACAATGAAGTTCAGTTGGTCGTTTCTACTCGTCGTTCTAATCGTTGGTGAGTCCGATGTGGGCTAACATTTCGGTTGGTAAATTTTCAAATCCTAAGGGTCGGTTGATGGGGGCTGACGGATGGTAAAGTCCGATTTTTTACTAAAAGCAAGGTTTTTGGCTTATTTTTCTATAAAATCGGTCAAAATATGCTTTGTATTCAGAGCTCATTTAGGAATTCTTTTATCATAATTTTCTATGTATACAAAAAACTTCCAAAAAATTCCTGAGGGGGTAGCACAACCGCTTCAGGCCCCTTTGCCCATGTCTGGGTAAGTGTGTATTGTTGTGAAATGCAGGAAGTTTCAGGCACCACAGTGGTGAATGTTGTTGAGGGCAGATCAACTGGAAATTATACGATCGAAGAAGATGACAATGACGTGAGTGATCGACTAGAAAATCTGCTGGATTTGTTCAGCGACGAACAGAAAAAGCAGTTGGCAAGAGTCTACGAACAGATCATGCATAAAGTTGAAAGCTTTTTCCAAAAAGCATCTAACAACAGACATCGTCGACGTTAGCTCGGTGTTGTGTACTAACTATTGACACCTAGATTGATAAATACTTTGAAACCTATCTGTTGACCGAAGACAACAAAGTCAAAAAACTCCATAACAAAGAAATCCTGTACCGTTCGCATAAATACATACAGTACATGGTGTCCTACGCTAAGTGTTCGACTTCGACGTTTGATTCGTTAGTTTGATCGTGAGACTGCGTGAACAGAATTCAGACAAATTTAACACAAATACACTGTCAAGAGTAACCTACAGTATGCGTGCCAAATTTCAGCTTTGTCCCTTGCTTTTTAAACATCAGTTTCACTTAGCTGAAGATATCCTGTGCGATTTCCGTGATTTTCAAGGGATATTGTAGCTAAACTGTATTTCCAATTTCAGCGAGCTCAGCTAAAGAGATAAAAAGAGAGAAGGAGGTAGAAATTGGTTTTAACTGGTTTTAATTGGTTTAATTTTAAAAAATCGAGCGTTTCAATTCTGCAAGCGATCAGGCAGTCGTCAAAGAAGTCGACTCTGGCGTCTAGCGGCGTAGACTGCAGTTTCAAGCGGCACAGTTTTGCCGAATCCTGAAAGCTGTTGTTTTGTGACCTTGTCGACCACGGCTCTTGCAAGTCGGCCGGCGCCGAATCGTTAGTGGAATTTGTGAGTGGTTTTTGGAACAGACAGATCTTGATGATCAATTTCAGCTTTCAGATCGAATCCTCCGGTCCGATGAGATGAGGCTCACTTCAAGCTTTGAAAGTGACTGATTTCACGTTTTCTTCAATAAACGCAATCTTTTCTAATGGATATTGCTCAAAATCCGCAGGCATATAAGATATTCTTGTCCAAGTCTATCTTCCAAAAAACCTCACCCCGAGACAGGTTAAGGGACCCACCGACCCAAAAATACAAGTACTGGTAGTGGCTCCACAACAAACAGGCTCAGAAATCACTAATTTTTAGCCTAAAATTCGATTGAAAAGCCTTTGGAAACCGAATTTGGCGTTTCCACTGCTGATATAAAAAAATCGGTATTTTTGGAAGCTCTTTTTTGTGATTTTTTGTTTTTCTAGCTCTAAAAACGCTATTTGGCAGCTTAAAATCGCTATTTTTAGCGTCCTTACTGAAAAAACGCGCCAAAAACGCATTTCCAGGCGTTTTGGAGCTTTTTGAAATTTTGGACCTCCGTTCTGGGCGAAAAACCCCTCGACGCCCCCACCAGAGGGAAACACCCCTACCCCTTCCCCAGGTCGGCCCGTAGCTGTTACATGTATGATTCTGAAGAACTTTTATGAAGAGTTTTCAAAATCTCAACTATGGGAATTCTTTTGCAACAGTGAAAAAAATAGAAATACGTATTGAATGGATAAGCTGCATTATATCAAAATGTTTATGTTATTTAGAATCAACGTGAAGTAAATTAAAGCCGTGTCAAAACTTGAAGCAAAGTTTTAGAAAATTTCATTCATAATTCTGTAGTTTTCTTGCTGTCTGATGCCTGGTCTGATCGTACGTAATTTGAGTGATTCGTTGCAGAATTACAATTTACATACAATTTGGTTGTACGTGTACGCATAATAAATTTCATTTATCTGTTTCTCACTCACTAATGCTGCAATGCGAAATTCAGCTTCCATCAGCTCTAAAAGTACATTTAAAATTTGTATCTAATCTAAAAGTACATTTGGCGGATTTTTTGGGGTATTTTGAAAATTCTGGGGCAATTTTTTGAAAATTCTGGGGCAAGCATTCAGTCAGTTGCACAGCATTCGACAATGAAGTTCAGTTGGTCGTTTCTACTCGTCGTTCTAATCGTTGGTGAGTCCGATGTGGGCTAACATTTCGGTTGGTAAATTTTCAAATCCTAAGGGTCGGTTGATGGGGGCTGACGGATGGTAAAGTCCGATTTTTTACTAAAAGCAAGGTTTTTGGCTTATTTTTCTATAAAATCGGTCAAAATATGCTTTGTATTCAGAGCTCATTTAGGAATTCTTTTATCATAATTTTCTATGTATACAAAAAACTTCCAAAAAATTCCTGAGGGGGTAGCACAACCGCTTCAGGCCCCTTTGCCCATGTCTGGGTAAGTGTGTATTGTTGTGAAATGCAGGAAGTTTCAGGCACCACAGTGGTGAATGTTGTTGAGGGCAGATCAACTGGAAATTATACGATCGAAGAAGATGACAATGACGTGAGTGATCGACTAGAAAATCTGCTGGATTTGTTCAGCGACGAACAGAAAAAGCAGTTGGCAAGAGTCTACGAACAGATCATGCATAAAGTTGAAAGCTTTTTCCAAAAAGCATCTAACAACAGACATCGTCGACGTTAGCTCGGTGTTGTGTACTAACTATTGACACCTAGATTGATAAATACTTTGAAACCTATCTGTTGACCGAAGACAACAAAGTCAAAAAACTCCATAACAAAGAAATCCTGTACCGTTCGCATAAATACATACAGTACATGGTGTCCTACGCTAAGTGTTCGACTTCGACGTTTGATTCGTTAGTTTGATCGTGAGACTGCGTGAACAGAATTCAGACAAATTTAACACAAATACACTGTCAAGAGTAACCTACAGTATGCGTGCCAAATTTCAGCTTTGTCCCTTGCTTTTTAAACATCAGTTTCACTTAGCTGAAGATATCCTGTGCGATTTCCGTGATTTTCAAGGGATATTGTAGCTAAACTGTATTTCCAATTTCAGCGAGCTCAGCTAAAGAGATAAAAAGAGAGAAGGAGGTAGAAATTGGTTTTAACTGGTTTTAATTGGTTTAATTTTAAAAAATCGAGCGTTTCAATTCTGCAAGCGATCAGGCAGTCGTCAAAGAAGTCGACTCTGGCGTCTAGCGGCGTAGACTGCAGTTTCAAGCGGCACAGTTTTGCCGAATCCTGAAAGCTGTTGTTTTGTGACCTTGTCGACCACGGCTCTTGCAAGTCGGCCGGCGCCGAATCGTTAGTGGAATTTGTGAGTGGTTTTTGGAACAGACAGATCTTGATGATCAATTTCAGCTTTCAGATCGAATCCTCCGGTCCGATGAGATGAGGCTCACTTCAAGCTTTGAAAGTGACTGATTTCACGTTTTCTTCAATAAACGCAATCTTTTCTAATGGATATTGCTCAAAATCCGCAGGCATATAAGATATTCTTGTCCAAGTCTATCTTCCAAAAAACCTCACCCCGAGACAGGTTAAGGGACCCACCGACCCAAAAATACAAGTACTGGTAGTGGCTCCACAACAAACAGGCTCAGAAATCACTAATTTTTAGCCTAAAATTCGATTGAAAAGCCTTTGGAAACCGAATTTGGCGTTTCCACTGCTGATATAAAAAAATCGGTATTTTTGGAAGCTCTTTTTTGTGATTTTTTGTTTTTCTAGCTCTAAAAACGCTATTTGGCAGCTTAAAATCGCTATTTTTAGCGTCCTTACTGAAAAAACGCGCCAAAAACGCATTTCCAGGCGTTTTGGAGCTTTTTGAAATTTTGGACCTCCGTTCTGGGCGAAAAACCCCTCGACGCCCCCACCAGAGGGAAACACCCCTACCCCTTCCCCAGGTCGGCCCGTAGCTGTTACATGTATGATTCTGAAGAACTTTTATGAAGAGTTTTCAAAATCTCAACTATGGGAATTCTTTTGCAACAGTGAAAAAAATAGAAATACGTATTGAATGGATAAGCTGCATTATATCAAAATGTTTATGTTATTTAGAATCAACGTGAAGTAAATTAAGAGTCGTTCTCTGGTCAGATCGCGTTTTGGTCCTTTGCCCTATTCAGACCCAAAATTGAAACTTTGAGCTAGAGAGCTGTAAGTTGGTACACTAATAGATACTTATGAGTTATCTTTCAGCTGCAAAGGATTAATGGATCTGACGCTCCTGTCCTGAGATATAGTCTTCCGAAAATCGGTCTGCTTAACTATGGGACCAAAATTTCAAACTCGAATTTCTCGCTTCACACTCGGAATTCGGACCTAAAAATTGGGGGTTTTAGAGTACTTTTAGACTGCTTTAAGAAACTTTCGTCAAATTTTCGTTTTCATAAAAAAATTTTTTTTCGCCCCCTTTGCGCCCCCCTAGCTCGTCTGGAACCCCCCCTACCCAGTTTTTTTTATTTCAGAAAAATGTTGCGCTATCAATTACCTACCGTTTGGTGTGAAGCATTGTTTGCTCAGACCCGAAAAACGTGAGAAAATTGAGATCAAACATGTTCCGGTCGCAAAATTTTCGCACTTTTCTCAGGTCAAATATTTCCAAGTCCGGTTTTCCACCTACTAGTACGAATTCGGACTTAAAAATTGGGGGTTTTAGAGTACTTTTGGACTGCTTTAAGAAATTTTTGTCAAATTTTCGTTTTCAAAAAAAGAAATTTTTTTTCGCCCCTTTTGCGCCCCCCTAGCTCGTCTGGAACCCCCCCAACCCAGTTTTTTTATTTCAGAAAAATGTTGCGCTATCAATTACCTACCGTTTGGTGTGAAGCATTGTTTGCTCAGACCCGAAAAACGTGAGAAAATTGAGGTCAAACATGTCCCGGTCGCAAAATTTTCGCACTTTTCTCAGGTCAAATATTTCCAAGTCCGGTTTTCCACCTACTAGTACGAATTCGGACTTAAAAATTGGGGGTTTTAGAGTACTTTTAGACTGCTTTAAGAAATTTTTGTCAAATTTTCGTTTTCAGAAAAAAATTTTTTTTCGCCCCCTTTGCGCCCCACTAGCTCGTCTGGAACCCCCCCAACCCAGTTTTTTTTATTTCAGAAAAATGTTGCGCTATCAATTACCTACCGTTTGGTGTGAAGCATTGTTTGCTCAGACCCGAAAAACGTGAGAAAATTGAGGTCAAACATGTCCCGGTCGCAAAATTTTCGCACTTTTCTCAGGTCAAATATTTCCAAGTCCGGTTTTCCACCTACTAGTACGAATTCGGACTTAAAAATTGGGGGTTTTAGAGTACTTTTAGACTGCTTTAAGAAATTTTTGTCAAATTTTCGTTTTCAGAAAAAAAATTTTTTTTCGCCCCCTTTGCGCCCCACTAGCTCGTCTGGAACCGCCAAAACTGGGTTGGGGGTTCCAGACGAGCTAGGGGGCGCAAAGGGGGCGAAAAAATTTTTATTCTGAAAACGTAAATTTGACAAAAGTTTCTTAAAGCAGTCTAAAAGTACTCTAAAACCCCCAATTTTTAAGTCGGAATTCGTACTAGTAGGTGGAAAACCGGTCTTGGAAATATTCGACCTGAGAAAAGTGGGAAAATTTTGCGACCGGGACATGTTTGACCTCAATTTTCTCACGCTCCACGGGTCTGGGCAAACAATGCTTCACACCAAACGGTAGGTAATTGATAGCGCAACATTTTTCTGAAATAAAAAAAACGGGGTTGCGGGGGCTCCAGACGAGCTAGGGGGGTGCAAAGGGGGCTAAAAAAAAATTTTTTTTCTGAAAACGAAAATTTGACAAAAATTTCTTAAAGCAGTCTAAAAGTACTCTAAAACCCCCAATTTTTAAGTCCGAATTCGTACTAGTAGGTGGAAAACCGGTCTTGGAAATATTCGACCTGAGAAAAGTGGGAAAATTTTGCGACCGGGACATGTTTGACCTCAATTTTCTCACGCTCCACGGGTCTGGGCAAACAATGCTTCACACCAAACGGTAGGTAATTGATAGCGCAACATTTTTCTGAAATAAAAAAAACTGGGTTGGGGGGGTTCCAGACCAGCTAGGGGGGCGCAAAGAGGGCGAAAAAAATTTTTTTTCTGAAAACGAAAATTTCACAAAGTTTCTTAAAGCAGTCTAAAAGTACTCTAAAACCCCCAGTTTTTAAGTCCGAATTCGGAGTATGAAGCGAGAAATTCGAGTTTGAAATTTTGGTCCCATAGTTAAGCAGACCGATTTTCGGAAGGCTATATCTCAGGACAGGAGCGTCAGATCCACTAATCCTTTGCAGCTGAAAGATAACTCATAAGTATGTATTAGTGTGCCAACTTACAGCTCTCTAGCTCAAACTTTCAATTTTGGGGTCTGAATACTGAAACTCGATCGGTTCAGAGAACGACTCTTAAAGCCGTGTCAAAACTTGAAGCAAAGTTTTAGAAAATTTCATTCATAATTCTGTAGTTTTCTTGCTGTCTGATGCCTGGTCTGATCGTACGTAATTTGAGTGATTCGTTGCAGAATTACAATTTACATACAATTTGGTTGTACGTGTACGCATAATAAATTTCATTTATCTGTTTCTCACTCACTAATGCTGCAATGCGAAATTCAGCTTCCATCAGCTCTAAAAGTACATTTAAAATTTGTATCTAATCTAAAAGTACATTTGGCGGATTTTTTGGGGTATTTTGAAAATTCTGGGGCAATTTTTTCTCCGACTTACGGCTTTTTTGGTCTGAAGACCTGGCAACACTACTCTCAAATTGGGCGCGGTCAACCTGTTGGCTCAGGCGGCCAGGCGAATTGACGGCAGAGAGGGATTAATCGAAGAAGCCCAGACAGACAGACAGAGCGCAGACGAGCCCAGATGACGTTAGCGGGCAACCAGTCTAGGCGTGGGCAGCCGAATAAAATGCCAACCGTTGAGTCAGCTTGTTGTGGCGCAGCTATTTCCATTTGTTATTTGCATATTTCCGACATCAACACTGTTGCCGCCGGCTGCAGAAGTCTGTTCCATTTTTTATAGACCCATTTGGTTTGTTTGTTTGTTCGTGTGTCTCTCTCTGATCAAGTCTTCTCTTCCTAATATGGTCCTGTTCAGTCTTACCATAGTTAGACAGTAAGTTTGTTCTCTATATTTATTTTGTTTGGCACTTTTTGATAGTGTTCGCTCGCGTAAATGTGTTCGTTATAAGATAGGCCAGAGCGCGAACACATTTCCGTTCGATAATGATTAGCAGTTGTCTGTTTTGATTCGATAAGGCAGACAAATTAACTAGACTAAACTTTAAGAGTCAGTCTCTGAACTGATCGAGTCTTGGCTCTTTGCCCTATTCAGACCCCAAAATTGAAACGTTGGGCTAGAGAGCTGTAAGTTGGTGCACTAATACATACTTATGAGTTGTCTTTCGGCCCCAAAGGGTTAGTAAATTTGACGCTCCAATCCCGAGATACAGCCTTCTGAAAATCGGCCTGCTTAACTATGGGACCAAAATTTCAAACTCGAATTTCTAACCTACCAGCTGGAGTTTGAAGATAAAAATTTGGGTTTTTGCGTAACTTTTGGAGTACTTTAAGAATCTGCAGTCCAATTTTGTTTTGGAATAAAAAAATTTTTTTTCGACCTCTTTGGGGGGCCATAACTCGGCTGCAACCCCCCCCCCCCCCTAGAGGCGCTTTTTTATTTCATAACTTTGTAGTGCTTTTTATAAGCTTCATTTTGGTATAGAATATGGTACGATTGCTGGTGGCCAATCCAGTGAAAATTGGCCTCAAATGTCACGAACTCGAATAATTCGCATGTTTCACTATAGACATAATTTTCCAAATCGAATTTCTGACTTAATGAATGGAGTTGAGCTGTGAAAATTTGGGTTTCCAGAGTACTTTCAGTGTGCTTTCGGAATATTTAGTGGATTTAGAATTTTGAGGAAAAACATTTTTTTTCGACCTCTGGCGGGCCATAGCTCTGCTGGAATCCCCCCTAGAGGCGCTTTTTTATTTCATAACTTTGTAGCGATTTTTATAAGCTTCATTTTGGTATAGAATATGGTGCGATTGCTCGTGGCCAATCCAGTTAAAATTGGCCTCATAGGTTACAAACTCGAAAAATTCCCTCATTTGGAAGACCAAATTTTCATGAGTTCTCAACATTTGAGGCCAATTTTCACTGGATTGGCCACCAGCAATCGTACCATATTCTATACCAAAATGGAGCTTATAAAAAGCGCTACAATGTTATGAAATAAAAAAGCGCCTCTAGGGGGGATTCCGGCCGAGTTATGGCCCGCCAAAGAGGTCGAAAAAAATTTTTTTTCCTCGAAATTATAAATCCACTAAATATTCCGAAAGCACACTGAGAGTACTCTGGAAACCCAAATTTTCACAGCTCAACTCCGTTCATTAAGTCAGAAATTCGATTTGGAAAATTATGTCTATAGTGAAACATGCGAATTTTTCGAGTTCGTGACATTTGAGGCCAATTTTCACTGGATTGGCCACCAGCAATCGTACCATATTCTATACCAAAATGAAGCTTATTAAAAGCACTACTAAGTTATGAAATAAAAAAGCGCCTCTAGGGGGGGTTGCAGCCGAGTTATGGCCCACCAAAGAGGTCGAAAAAAATTTTTTTTATTCCAAAACAAAATTCGACTGCAGATTCTTAAAGTACACCAAAAGTTACGCAAAAACCCAAATTTTTATCTTCAAACTCCAGCTGGTAGGTTAGAAATTCGAGTTTGAAATTTTGGTCCCATAGTTAAGCAGGCCGATTTTCAGAAGGCTGTATCTCGGGATTGAAGCGTCAAATCCACTAATCCTTTGGGGCCGAAAGACAACTCATAAGTATGTAATAGTGTACCAACATACAGCTCTCTAGCCTAAAGTTTCAAATTTGGGGTCTGAATACTGAGACTCGATCGGTTCAGAGACCGACTCTTAATATACAATAATTTAGCAATGAGTGAAAAAACTGGGCTTTTTATTTTTAGGCCGATATATTCAGAGATTGCTAAAGCTGACACATTAAAAATGATTCAAGATGCGGTGTAAAAGCTTTCAGAACGACGAGTATTTCAATTTCAATTGAACAGTAGAAGAGAAGAGAATATAAGTGCAATTGTTTCGCACGGCCGTAAAATTTCGTATTTTTGCTTGAAAACTTGCAAGAAACCTATTTCAGGGCTTTAAGTAGGTATGGGACCGGTATACAGTTTTATTTTATATTTTTAAACCGTATAATATCGTATAGCTTTAAAAAGTGTGTAGCTACCGATGTTTTTCATTTAAAAATCACTGTATTTTTGTCGTTTTTATGTCAATATTGTATTTTCGGCAAGTCTCCAAAATCTTTCCCGTTCCGGCTGATTTGTTCGTGTTTTTTTCAAGTAATTTTAATTTATCTTTCTTAGGCGAAAAACTAGACGGTTTTCTAATGTATCTGATCCGATGTTTTGCGCAATAATTAGCTTTTAGTTGATTAACTCTGTGGATAAGAGAGAGGCTTACGTTTCGTTAGGGAGTCAGTCGAATGTCAGCGGATTTAAAATTTCTCAGGGGAAATGTTCTATGTCTCTCTATAAAAGTTTGCATTCAGTAGGATGTAGAAATAGCTATGAATAATGCAATAATTTAGTCAATATCAGTGCCTTTAGAAGGCTAATTTTCAAAATATTCTCGACCTCCGGTTGGGCAGTGGCCGAACCAGACCTCTTGAAACTGCGAAAAATTTTTCGTTCTATTATCACAATGTCTTACATGAAGGTTAATTGTTCGAAATTTTCCAGCCCTGGGCTGGGCGGTTGCGGTATCAGCACATGCACAGCACATTTTTCCCGGCAAAAAAGTTGAGTTTAGTTATAAGAATTTTTGAGTGTCAGGTAATTTTTTGGCTTTTGTGAGGGAATGTTAGGGGATTTTGGATCGTCGGAGAGGCTAATGTTTATTGCCGAGAAACAAAGATTGCACATTATTCTCTTCTACTGCAGTCGGACACTCAACGCCGTTTATGGTAGTGGCACCATATATGGAACCCCAACGATCGGCCACTGTGATGGTACTATATAGTACCCCTACCTTCGAATTGGTACCTGTACCGGTACCATACAGTAACAGGTCATCCGCCAATGGGGGTTTGGGGGGTCTGGCGCCGGCCGGGGGGGGGGGTCTGAGGCAAAAGTTTGGGAGGGGGGTAGGGCGCTAAAAAACGCTCAAAAATCGCAATTTTTGGGCTAAAAATCGCCAAAAATCGCTTATTTCGGCTGAAATACAGTTTTCCAGGCGATTTTGGCAATTTTTGTGTCTGAAAGTGTAAAAAATTGCAAAAATTTGCTCAAAAATTTACTTGCCAGAAAAATCGAAATCGTCTCGGGGGGGGGGGGGGTTCCCCATCCGGGGGGTCTGGCCTAAGTCGGGTGGGGGGGCAGCCCCCCTGTTACATGTATGACCGGTACCATATGATACCGGCACCCATGGTCATGGGTAGGGGTACCATATATGGTGACGGTACCACCACAGTCCCCAACCGTGGAGGTACCATAATATGGTGCCAGTACCATAAGCGGCGTTAAGTGCCTACCTGTAGTAGTCGGTCTGAACGCTGACTATAGTGCCGAATTTACATGACAACTAAAATTTAAATCACTTTTCAAGATCTCTAAATTCCCTAACAAATGCAGGTTTTGCACTCATTGCTACATACAGAATTACTACAAAAGGTAAAGCTAAGCTCTGTCTGTGCTTTCAGTGGCGAGACAGATGCAAATGTGAACGCCATAATCCAAGGGCACCAGGACTGTTGTCTAAACGAAAACGGTCGTCTCCAGGCCCTGAGACTAGGCCGATCGTTGGCCTCCAGCGTGCCTCCCAGTTCCCCTTTCAGCCACGTATTCAGCAGCGATCTCTCTCGCACACTCGACACGGCCAAACTAATCCTCGAAGGCCATCTCGGCTCGATTTACAGTCAAATTCAGACCGACATTCGTTTGCGCGAGCGCAGTTTCGGCGTGCTGGAGAATGAGCCTCTAAAAGCACTCAGACAAAAAGCTAAACAGGCTGGCTTTAAGACCGTTCTGGACTTTGTTCCTGAGGGCGCCGAGAGTCTGCTTGAAATGCACGACAGAGTGGTGGACTTCTTTAAGTTTATGTGCCAGAAGATGGAGAATGAACTGCAAACGGAGGGAAGGGTACGACACTCATCTTCCAGGAGAAAGTTGAGTGGCGGAAATAATAACTTGAGCCAGCTTATGGAGGTGGAGGAGTCTGAGGAGGTGAATGTTCAGCTATTTTTATTGCTGCTTGTGATATTACATTGTGCCAGAAAAAACAACCCAAACGATTGTTTACTGTAGCAAACGTACATCTCAGCCGATTTGAACGAATCTTTGTTAGATGAAAGACAAATAAATTCTTGAAAGGTTGTTGAAATTCTTAGTAAGATACTCTGCTTAGTTCCTGAGATATTTGCCCTCAAAGTCAAAACAGATTTTGGCAATGAACAAGATTTCTCTGTTGCACTTCATAATAAAGCAGATTCCTACTACTGTTGAGGGCTAAACAATCTTTATTGGTGATATGCACACTCGATTACTCCAGTAAAATCTCATTAGCCTTCAGTAGTAGGAGTCTGTTTTGTTAGTAATACTATGCTTCGGAGTAACTCTTGTTCATTGCCAAAAACTATTTTGATTTTGAACGCAAATATCTCAGGAACTGAGCAAAGTATCTTAATAAAAATGTCACCAATCTTTCAAGAATTTATCTGTTTTTCATTTAAAAAAGGATTCATTCAAATCGGTTGAGATTTACGATTGCTAAAGCAAAAAATCTGCTGGGTTGTTTTTTGGCACACATTGTAGGCATGATCAAGCACTTAATGGCATTTAATGGTGCCATTATATGCCGTTAAGTGCTTATATGGTACGCACATCTAAGGCACATAGAATACAATAATACTAGAGTGCGAACAATACCTAAAAAACCCAATACCCAATACCAATACCTGAGACCCCCAATACCCAATACTTGCGTAGCTGGGCCAAAAATTTCATTTCAGTGGACAGGTACATTCTGGTTGTGTACACAAGATTTTTGGCACTGCAATTAAAAATTTTACTAATCTGGTTGGGCCGCTGCCAAAGCAGGGCGAGAATATTTTGAAAAATTAGCCATTCAGAAAGCATTTAGAAGCCGTTTAGGCGTAAAATTAGCAGGAATTAACAGTTTTGGGGCTTAATATTTCGTAATTCAGTCGTGTTTCTTACTTCCGACGATTTTTTCCTAACTCAGCCGGAAAATGTGTGCACCACCGCCATGGGTACGGTGCTAGTACATTACGGTGACATTAAATGTCACCATTTATATTTTAGATAAGAATAGAGAAATTAATTGCTGGTCTAGCGCTTAAAAAAGTGTACACTTTAGGAAATTCTACTAACGTTTAGCTGATTAGGCCGTCCATAAACGATGACATTCTAGAGGGGGTAGGGGGAGGCTGAAATGCGACGATAGACGACACACCAGGAGG
The DNA here is from genome assembly GCA_030248155.1 of Sabatieria punctata. NCBI lineage: Eukaryota > Metazoa > Nematoda > Chromadorea > Araeolaimida > Comesomatidae > Sabatieria > Sabatieria punctata. The sequence goes on from JASANB010001345.1 coordinate 35,878, forward strand.
GGGAGAGGTTAGCAAAGAACGACGTCGCTTTTTTCGCAATTTTAGGGAACTTTAATTGTATTATTTTCAATTTAAGTACATTCTGTCAAAGGTTTCTACAATGCGGAAAAGCTTCCCAGAGTGGTTGTAGGGATTTATTCTATTGATTGCGCAGTATGCTAACAAGAAAACATGACAGTTCTGTATGTACTGCACTTTTATCGAGGGGAGGGTAAACCAAAAAAGACGTCGTCTTAGGGGAGGGGTACCCTAGAAACGACGCAAGGAGATTTTGGGGGGCTCCAAAAAATCGGGATTTTGGAACGATGTCGTTTATGGACGGCTCCTTAACGCGAAAACGGCTTACTAAACCTAATCATCAATCAACTTTTTCGATTTTTTAGATCAATTTCTCAGGTCAACATCAATTTTTCTGTATTTTTAGTTGCCCAATTTAGTATTGGGTATTGGGGGGTAAAAACCCCAATACCCAATACCTGGAAAACACCCCAATACCCAATACCAGTTCGCACTCTAAATAATACCAACTATTCTTTTCGATGTAACTGACATTCCGAATTAGCTATATCCAATGACGGGACTTGTATCCGGTCTGAGCAGCATCGTTTGCCATGTGTGAAACGTCTGACCTTTTGCCCACCTACCTACGCCTGGTTTTTAATGAGCTTGCTTTCACATGCTTTTTAAACATAGCGTCCAAACTACATAAACTTCTGCTGGCGTAATGGTACTACGTAGACTGAAGCAAAAAGGCCTTCTTAAAGGTTGCTGGCATATGCTTCAACTTTCTGGCTAGACCTGGTTTTACTTTTAGACGTGCTTGGCTCTTAAATTCTGAGGGATTGTAGCAGAATCATCTGATTATTCTAAAGATAAGGGCTGCTTTTTTCTGGCCTGTGTTGCTTCTTTCAGTTTCCAACTTGTCAAAAACCTTTCCTCCCTTTTTTGGGTACAGTCAAATCTGCATAAGTACAACGCGAAGTCCGAAATAAACATACATGGGCCGGAAAAATCCGCAGGGGGGGTCTGGCTGGAGACCTTGGGGGGGGGCGGAAAAAGTCCAAAAAAACGCCTATTTTGTCGTAAAAAAGCTAAGATTTTCTTCCTCCTGGAGAGGGGACGGGGAGGAGGTATGACCGGTCATGGGGAGGGGTAAAACCCCCTTACCCCGGCCCATGTATGGAAATAAAACATGTCTTATAACATTGTGGCGCACCTTCATAAATGCAACACCTCTGTAAGTGCAGCTGCAACGCTAAATCGTGACACTGGCCAATTGAGTAGAACCTATGTAAGTGCAACGCAGCAGAGGGTTGTGTAGGTCAATTTAAGAGCTTGAGGGAGAAAGAGAAGACCAGCAAGGGCGGAAAATAAGCCAAGGATAGCTTAACAATCAGTTTAGAATGATGAGAAAGAGAAGTTTATCATTTTCGCAAAATCAACAACTCTGTCACTTTAGGAACACTGAACCAACGCAACTCGTGTTATTTTGCAGTCAAACTTTTGACACATTGCTAGCCAGCCATTGTTCTTAACCTCCACATTGAGTTTGAGCAGTTAAAACTCGATAGCAAACTAAAAAACAAACGTCAAATCTGCATGTTTGACTATGACAGCTATAACTAAGTGTCATTCAGGGTTCTGTTAAGTTTCTGGTCAGGTATTCCTTCTAGACGCATAAAACATGAACGCATTTTCCAGCACATTTAGACCGCAGCTCTGTAAGTGCAACGAAAATTTGGGATATAGCGTGTTGCACTTGTGACGGTTTCACTGTACATCACCGTTTCGAGTGGTCTATTGGACAATCGCATGTTACGTTAATACACTGCTGCATAAGAGGCAGGGTAATAGCAGTGTTAAAAGGTAGCTGCCGTCAATTTTTTCGGCCAGTCATGTGCAGTGGTGGGGAGCCAAGAGACATGTAGGCCGGCCGGCCAGACACAACAATTAATCAGCCGGGCCGCCTGGCAGGCTTTTTGTCATCGACCAACACTTCCACTTGATGCATCGGCGCTGCTCTTTCAGCGCCTTAAGTTCTTTATGACTCCGCCCTAAATTATGGGCCCTTTACTTGCACAACACTCGTACCACTGAATACACAAAAACACGACACTTGCAGATCAGCACTGCCACTAAATTTGCTTTAACTGAGTTTATGTTTTAAGCTGATCTAATCTTGCCGAACACTTACAAACAGGTCTAAATCCGATGTGACATTAGGCAAAACTAGTTTTGGTACTAAGTTTTCTATGTCACCCACTGGATTTTCTAGACATCGTATTAATGGTATAGTATCGCTTCTAGTTGAACCATACATCTACTAGGCATACATGTACTAGGGGGGTTTGGGGGGGTTTGGGGGGGTTACTCCCCCAGCTGGAAAGGCCAACCCCCCCCCCCCGAGACAGGTTAAGGGACCCCCCCCCCGACCAAAAAATACAAGTACTAGTGGTGGCTCCAGTATTAACAAACTGGGTCAGAAATCACTAATTTTTAGCCTAAAATTCACTTGAAAAGCCTTTGGAAACCGAATTTGGCGCTTCCACTGCTGATACTTAAGAGAAATCGGTGTTTTTGGAAGCCCTTTTTGTCATTTTTTGCTTGTTTTTAGCTCTAAAAAGCTATTTGGCAGCTTAAAATTGCGATTTTTAGCATCCTTACTGAAAAAAACGTGCTAAAAACGCATTTCCAGGCGTTCTGGAGCTTTTTGAAATTTTGGACCCCACCTCTGGACGAAACCCCCCCCTCGACCCCCCATCTGAGGAAACCCCCCTCCCCCCAGGTCGGCCCGGAGCTGTTACATGTATGCTACTAGGGGCGTTATTCCTGACAGTTCAGGGATCACACGACCAATACAAGTGCTAGCAGCGGCTTTCAGAACATACCCAATACCCCCTCGGCCAGACATACCCCTCACCCACCTGGAGGGATAAAAGTTTCGCTTTTTTGGACTTTTCCAGGGACCCCAGGACTACCTCCACACCCCCTCCAAATTGTTCTGGCCAATCTTTGCTCCACTACTCTCAAGCTTGCTTAGAAATCACGAATTTTTAGCTAAGAAAGCCTTTTGCTAATGGAATTTGGCGTTTCCGCTGCTGTTATTCAAGACATATTGGTTCTTAAACGTAACTTAACTGCTAAATACGCAGTTTTCAGCCTTATTAGTACCTGAAAACTCATTTCTAGGCGTTTTTGCGATTTCAGAAATTTTGGACACCACCTGTCAGGCAAACCCCTAAGCCCCACCCCTTCCTAGGGCCGGACGACCTGTTACAGGTGAAGCATGAAGTGAATGTCACCAGTGCGCGAGACAGGTTCTGGCCGGAGATGGCCTATGTTAATAACAGTGCAGAAAATTGCAATTTGAGCAGTCTAATTACGTTTAACAGCTAGAAGCAGCAAAGCTATTTTAACATGAGGAACGTTTTCTCAGAAAACTATTCTGAAAACACCTATTTATCTTTATTAGAGCAGAAAAAACGCTAAATGCAATTAGCAAAAGACGTTTAAGTAAAAATTAATACTGCCAGCTTCTAATTACTGGAGCCTACAGATACAGATAAAGATCTGTTAAGAAAACAACCCAGCAGATTTTTTACTGCAGCAACTGTAAATCTCAACCGATTTGAATGAAATACAGATACGTTCTTGAAAGATTGTTGAAAGTTTGATCAAGATACACTGCTCAGTTCCTGAGGTATTTGCCCTCAAATTTGAAACAGAGATTTTGGCAATGAACAAGAGCAATTTTTATTATTCCATTGCACTTGATAATAAAACAGATTTCTACTGCTGGGGGCTAACGCGGCTTTGCTGGTGAAGTAATCGAGAGTGCATCACCAGTACAGTGTCGTTAGCCCTTAGCAGTAAGAATCTGTTTTATTATGAAGTGCAACGGAAAAATAAAAATTGCTCTTGTTCACAGCCAAAATCTCTGTTTCAAATTTGTTAGCAAATATCTCGGGAACTGAGCAGTGTATCTTAATAAAATTTGCATCAATCTTTCAAGAATTTATCTGTATTTCATTCAAATCGGTCGAGATTTTCGGTTGCTGCAGTGAAAAATGTGCCAAACGATAATTCGGACTGTTTCAGCATGGAGTATTCGACCCTTCCACCCCATCACACCCCCATCACGACCCCAGAGTAAAGTCCAATTCGGGCAGTCTGGACAGTGGTCTGCCCCCGGATGAGCCAGAACCGCTCTCCATTGACCCATTTGGCAGTTTGTCAAGACAAGCATCCAGTAGCGGCAGTCCGGTCTCTCTGTCAGCCGATTTTCCGCTAAGCCCCGCTCCGGCACCGCTTGTGCGCAAGTTCTCGGTGCAAAGCGTGGCTAGCGATGACTCCTATTACCCGGAATTGGACGCGCATGTATTGATGGTCTCTCACGGAGGACCGATTCGCGAGTTGCTGCGCTATTTCTGTGATGAGTTGGGCTGTTTGTTCTCCTGCGGACACGATGTACTGCTGCGCGGACCGCCGAATACCGGATTTTCTAAGTTCATGGTCTCGGTGGAGAATGGAGTAGTAGCTATTACTTGCCAAGAGTTACATAATAAGGACCATTTAGTTGTGGAACAATGAAACCCTATAACGACCAGACCGGTGATGGGGCGGAGTTTAGTGCTTATTTTATTATACCTTTTTATGCCAACACTGATCTTTCTGTTAGCCTTGCAACAGGTGCGGGGGAGGTGGTATAAAAAGCCTTATGAAACAGTCAGGCACTTAACGCCGTTTATGGTACCGACACCATATATGGTACCCCTACCTTCGCATTGGTACCGGTACCATATATGGTACCACTCTGTTCAGATTTCGTACCATATAATGGTAGTGGTACCATATGGTACCGGCCCCGTATGGTACCACTACCCTAGGTACCGGTACCATAAACGGCGTTAAGTGCCTGACTGTAAAAGTACCAATTTGTCTTAAATATCAGCAGCAGAAACGCCAAATTCGGTTACCAAATGCCTTGTAAGCGGATTTTGAGCTAACAATTATAGATTTCTGAGCCAGTTTGTTAGTACTGTACATGGGCGTTTATTTAGAAGTGGCAACCGCCTGTCTATCTGTGATTTGAAGTTTTTGGCCTGATTTTTCGACAAAAAGCGGTCATATCGTGTATCGTAAACTCATGCTTTTAGCCCCGATTTTTGAGGTTTTAAGACATTTTCAACATATTTTTCTCTCTTCCAGGACAAAATGTTTTATCTGAATAACCGCCCATGGGCGGAAAAGCTTTCCACTATTTGGGTGCGTTTATGCGAAAAAAAACCGGTACATGTATGGCCTGAACTGTAAACAAATTGGCGCCTGTCTGTAAACAGCACAATCGTACCAAAATAACAGCTTTAGCGTTTATGCGAAATTACCAAGTTAAACGATTGTTCGTTCTAACAGAAGGACTAAAGTGGCTTCAAAGAAGTCAAAAAGCGCTAAAGCTGTTAATCTTGGTGTGTCTGTTTGGCTCTGTCTTAGTCTGAGACCAACACAAATCCGGTAATGCTATTAGTCTGTTTAATTTTTAGTTCTGTCTGCCTGGTAGAAGATAGAGTCTGTCTGTCTGAGTAAATAGCTTGATTTAGGCCGGCGGTCTCTGTTGTGTGTGCCGAGCCGAGCCCACGCATTAGTGACTCTGTCTGTCTGCCTGTCTAGACGGCTGTTCGTCTGACTAAGACAATTTGAAATCAATTTATTAGTTTTTCCTCTTAGCAGACAGTGGGGTAATTAGTTTTTTACGGCCGCCGCAGTCGCCGTCCGGTACAATCGATTCAGAGTTCTGCTTTCACTCGTTCTCTCGCTCTCTTTTCTCCGATTTGGGACGGTCCATAAATGTTTGTTTAGCAGTACAAAAGTGTCACTCTTTTTACTGGTGAATGAATGCGATATTGTATGCAAAAGTTGTGTCGTCTTCTTTGGTACACCAGCTCTTAGTGATATGTCATAAATCGGGTTTGTTCGTTGTTTGTTTGTTTGTGAGCTACTACATAAGTCCATTTTCTTCTCTGTGTCTTTTTTATTAATTTATTGTTTATTATTTCTTATCTGTGTGATCGAGATAAAAAGAAAAAGATATACTACAGGAAATGATTGATAGATAAATGTCTCTTTTGTTTGTGTACTATATTGTTGTTCGTTTCTCTGTGTCTCAAACGGATCTTTTTTGGTTCCATTTACTTGCTTGACTATTATTATTGTATTAAAGGTGCTAGCTAGTTTATCATTAGCATTGTTTACTAGAAAAACTCGAATAAAATAATCATTTTGCTAACTTTTGATTCAATTTACCTGGAACTTCCAGACTCGGTTTGCTATAAAAACAGTCAGGCACTTAACGCAGTTTATGGTACTGGCACCGGTACCTAGGCTAGTGGCTTGACACCGCATGGTACCGGCACTATATCGTATCGGTACCTTGGCTGGTGTGGTGGTACCATATATGGTACCGGTACCTAGTAGGTTAGTGGCACCGTATGATACAACGCCGTTTAATGGTACCGGTACGTAGGGTAGTGGTACAATATATTATGGTACCCATGGCCATGGGTGCTGGTACCATATATGGTACGAAATCTGAACAGAGTGGTACCATATATGGTACCGGTACCAATGCAAAGGTAGGGCACCATATATGGTACCTCCACAGGCCACGAACGTGACGGTCCATAAACCGCGACCTACGGGATATATGGTGTCGGTACCATAAACCATATGGGTACCTTGGCTAGTGGCACCATATATGGTACCCCCACGTTCGGCCGCTGTAGTGGTACCATATGGCACCATAATAAGGTGCCAGCACCATAAACGGGTTTAAGTGCCGACTGTAAGAAACCCCAAAACGACTAATTTATTAATTATTTGGTTTGTAAGAGATGGCAACTGGTCAGGGTAGGCTTGACGGCACTGAAAAAGGAAATGCTGCTGGCTTTGCTAAAGGGATCAGAGTTGCTGCTGAATTGGCTAGCACAGTAAGCTTTTTATAGCAATTGATCAAAAATTGTCAAAACCCTTATATGGCAGATCTGACGAGCTGTCGTTTTTCGGATCCGCTGGCATTAATCATGTTTAAATGGAACTGCCATTATTAGTAGTATAGCTTGTATCTGTTTTAGATCGGATTTATAGAGGGATATGTACATATACTCTTGCAAAGCGAACGCCGGTACATTTTTAACTTGTGAATGAGGGCCATTAGGGCATACGGCACAGTTGGTGTAGTGGTTTAGGCCGCATAGCCACTGTGCGCGATGTCGTACGCTCATCCTCTCGGCGCGGCAAGTTTCTTGCCGCAAAGAGTTGGTCGTCGGCACAAAGCTCCACCCAGACCACCGAAAGCTGGTGACAGCGAGTAGGTAAAATGGGAACCGACTGGATCTGCCTAAGCACAGAAGCCACTCCACAAAGCATGCCGCGTTGGAGAAGAAGATCTACGATGTCAGAAGCTGTCTGAGAAACCAACTACGTATGCTGGGAGCCCTCTGGCATATGGGGCACCGGCGGCCGTCGGGAGCTGTCAGAATCTCAGAATCATGGCATCAACGTGCCGGCCGCCCTCTTGGTGACCGGCACCCAGTAGCATGGCTAGGAGTGGCTGGCAGTGAAAGAAGGGCAACGTCAGAGATGACGAATCACCGGGATCGCGAAATGGACCACGAGTCTGATCGTAGGCCGTAAGGCACCCCCGCAAGTCGGATCGGATCGGAGGGACATTATTCAGTCAGGCACATAACGCCATTTATGGTACCGACACCATATATGGTACTCCTACCTTCGCATTGGTGCCGGTACCATATGGTACCACTCTGTTCAGATTTCGTACCATATATGGTGTCGGTACCAAAGGCCATGGGTAGGGGTACCATATATGGTATCACCACAGTCGCCGAACGTGGGGTACCATATATGGTACCGGCACCATAAACGGCGTTAAGTGCCTGACTGTTACTGTGATATCGATAATTCGATGAGTTTGTGTTGACTGTGCAAAGTGCAAAAATTACGTAAGTCCCTTATCAGGGTGTCTGACCTTTCCAATTTTAGCCATAAGAAGCAGCTGATAAAGTTATCAGAACTTTGCGCCCAGCTAACGTTCAACAGCGACGAAGCTTTATTGAATCAGGTTCAGCTGATTAAGCGGCTTGCTAGACAGGTGTGTCAAAGGCTAAGGGATTTCTCCGCATACCGTACCGACACACATGTACAGGTCCAAAAAGGTTGATGTAGAGGGGTTTCCCTGTCAGGCCACGGGTCCAGGGGAGTCTCGCCTAAGGAGTTGGCTGATTGTGAAGTATACAAAACCCTAGGAAATGAGGTTTTTTGCACGTTTTTGAGTGTGAAATAAATACAAAACCCAAGACGAGTTTTTTTTAGCACGTTTTATTTAATAAGAATGGCTAAAATTGCAATTTTAAACTGCCAGAGTGTGAAATAAATACAAAACCCAAGACGAGTTTTTTTAGCACGTTTTATTTAATAAGAATGGCTAAAATTGCAATTTTAAACTGCCAGAGTGTGAAATAAATACAAAACCCAAGACGAGTTTTTTAGCACGTTTTATTTAATAAGAATGGCTAAAATTGCAATTTTAAACTGCCAGAGTGTGAAATAAATACAAAACCCAAGACGAGTTTTTAGCACGTTTTATTTAATAAGAATGGCTAAAATTGCAATTTTAAACTGCCAGAGTGTGAAATAAATACAAAACCCAAGACGAGTTTTTAGCACGTTTTATTTAATAAGAATGGCTAAAATTGCAATTTTAAACTGCCAAAATAGCGCTCAAGAGGCAGCCATCCATGTATATACATGGGCCGGAAAAATCCGGAGGGGTATGGAGACCTCGGGGGGGGGGGGGGTTTCCCCGAAAAAAGGTTTTTGCCTTAAATAAGCAAAAATTTTCTCCCTCCGGAAGGGGGGACAGGGGTATGGCCGGCCGAGGGGGTGGTATTGGCCGGCGAGGGGGAGGGCTATACCCCCACACCATGTATGCATCGATGGGGGTTGGGGTTTTGGGCCGAGATTTCAGGACAGATAAGCTGGGTACTATAAACGCTCAAAAATCGCAATTCGCAGCTAAAAATTGTAAAAAAAATCGCAAATACAGCTAAGAGTGTTGTTTTACAGGCGATTTTAGCAATTTAGTGTGCGAATTTCTAAGAAATTGAATAACTTACTCATAAGAAAAACCGGGGGCGTGGCCTAAGTCGGCTGGATGGGGCAGAACCGCCCTGTTGCATGTACTATGTATGTATGGGTATCCCATATCTGTCGACAAATCCCACTGTAGGCTGACAAATAAATAAATAAACTGACTTTTAGGCGAAGATTCCGTTTAAAGACGAGTCACAAACAGAGCCAGATCTGACGTTTTGATTCACAAAATGTACATACTACCAGAAGATAAAACTATCACTAGACTTCACGTTGTTATGTTGTATCATTCACACGATACCAGATCACAGGGCCGAGGGGGTGTCAATTTTGGTGCAAGCCTTCCCAAACCGAACCGAGGGTGTACTGGCTCTTGCGTACCACTCTACAAAAACATGTAACAGGGCGTCGGCCCCCACTCGACTTACACAAGTCCCCCGGATCGTTCCCTCTGATTTTGCTGGCAAGTAATTTTTTAAGCAAATTTTTGCAATTTGTTAGAAAATCAGACAGCAAAATTTGTTAAAACCCCTGTAAAAGAGCACTTTTTAGCTGTATTTGAGTTGAGCACAAAATTTGCGATTTTCAGCCAACCGCCTCCCTAGAATTTGGGCTCAGACACCCCTCCCCCTTTGCCGGATGACCTGTCACATGTAGATGTATGAGTTTACATAAGGTAAGGAATGTGACGTATGCAATTGGTAAGAATACAAATATTATCTGGAGGGTTCTTGACTTCTCTCTCGCGTTATCACAGATTCTTCGAACTGAATTATATAGGTGGTTCCGTTGTGCCAATGCGCAGTCACTTTACAAGGCTGCAATTTGTAAATTAGTATCGCCGTTTCTGTAGTAGTAGTAGCAGATAACACTCTGGCACTTAACGTCGTTTATGGTACTGGGGCCAGATTAGTAAACATAGAACTAGCACGTGCTACCCCTAGCACGAGCTCAATAGAACGAGCCCGGACGCTAATATAACCATAAGATTATGAAAATGATAATTAATAAGACTTACCGTGTGCTAGGCCTGAGACTGAACACGTGCTGAGGTCTCTCGATCGTTCTATTGAGCTCGTGCTAGGGGTAGCACGTGCTAGTTCTATGTTTATTAATCTGACCCCTGACCCCATATATACACCATATTCATACATGGGCCGGGGGGTAAGGGGGGGTATACCCCTCCCCCTCGGCCGGCCATCCCCCCCCCCTCGGCCGTCCATACCACCCCCTCGGCCTTCCACCCCCCCCCCTCCCGGAGGGAGAAAATTTCGCATATTTAAGGCAAAATAGGCGTTTTTTTTGCCTTTTTTCGGGGGGGGGGGAACCCCCCCCCCCCCCCCCCCGAGGTCTCAACCCCCCACCCCCCCCTCCGGATTTTTCCGGCCCATGTATGACCATATTATGGTACTCCCCATGACCATATGGTACCGGTACAGGTACTAATGCTAAGGTAGGGGTACCGTATATGGTACCACCACAGTGGCCGAACGACGGTACCATATGGTGCCAGCACCTAGACCTATTTTGTGGTGACTACTAACCCCTAACTACTACTGTTTGGGTAACGTCATCAAGACTGCAAAATGACTAGGTCTACATATTCAGATTTAGTGACTACAAATTGACTACAAAATACCTTTTGAATTTGTGAATTAGTAGTCAGCAATTTCTGTAAAATATTCGGTCAAAATCATGCACAGTAGCCATTTAGAAACGGAAATGGTGCCATTTAATCTGTCGATTTTTGTTGACTGTGCTTTTTCTCTGCTTTGACAACTTGTTTGCCATTCAAAACCGGCTTTCCTGTTTTATTTTGGAATTTTATAGAATTTCTGACCCTTTGTAAACAAAGCAAAGTACACGTTTATTTGCTTCTTGGTAAACAAAGTAGAGTATTTAAAGGTTAATGATACCTAACAAAAAATATCTTTTGAAGTTGTAAACAAGAAAGCCGTGTATTTCGTAGTAGAAATAACAAGCATTTTTGGCATCATAAGACCGCATAGAAAAATAGGTGTTATTTTCTTGGTAAATAGGTCTACCAGTAGCATAAAGGGCGTTAAGTGCCTGACTGTATAAGAACGTACGAAATTGCTGCCTGTGAGAACAGCTTCCACGATTCCGGCCGTGAATGCGGCGCAGTTTAGACTGCCTGAAATGGAAAAGAACTGTCTGCTGAAAGTTTTGAAAGAGAAAGATTGGGAAACAATTTTCGACGAATACATGTAACAGGTGTGCGTGGACATTTATCTATGATCGCTTTGGTCTCGATGTAAGTTTTGTGTTGGTCAGTTAATTTGGCTGCATTTTTAACACAACACGTACTCAGAATTTTTACTCTCAAATTTCTGGCCAAATCTGTCACTTCAATCGTCAGTTACGCACTTCCAACTGTCCAGATAGTGGCGGCGGAAGTGCATAACTAGCGATTGAAGTGACTGACTTGGCCAGAAATTTGAGCTAAAAATTAGTGATTTGATTTCTGAGCCAGTTTGTCAGTACTGCAGCCACTACTAGTACTTTTTGGTCCGGGGAGTGGGGGTTTGGCCTTTCTAGCCAGACATGGGCAAAGGGGGGCTGAGGGGGGTTAGCCCCCCCTCAGGCTCTGACCTACCCCCATCAGCCGGCCGCTACCCCCCTCAGGAATTTTTTGGAACAATTTTGTATAGAAAATTATGATAAAAATATGCCTGGATTAGGTGTAAATGACCTCAGAATAGCTTATTTTAATGAAAAATAAGCCAAAAAAACCTTGATTTTAGCCAAAAATCCGACTTTTTGGCTAACCACCCCCTCAGCCCCCCCCCTCAGGCGCTCCTACCCCCCCCCCCTCAGGAATTGAAAATTCTACCCCCCCCTCAGCCGAAATGCTAGCCCATGTCTGTTTCTAGCTAGGGGTAACACCTAGTACATTTATTTCGTACCTTTATCCTTTGGCACCGAGATGAAAGTGTTGACCAATGGCTCTCTCTCAATGAGCAGGTCTGAAATTGGAACAAAACTATTGGTGGCCATGGCCAATTTATATTCTTCCACTCTTACAAGTGCAGGGGTCTTCATTACTCCTCTCCAGTTTATCGGCTTCCTTGCCGAACAGATTTCTCCAGACGTTGCTTTTGACGAACATCAGCATACTCAGCAGTTTGGTCTCTCTTTTGTAGCCTCGCTCTCTCAACACCACCACGTCCAACAAACGACTGCCTACGAATTGACCCAGATCCGACAATCTGCAACCAACGCTTTACACCTACGCAGAGACATTGTACATGGGCCGGAAAATCTGGAGAGCATACATGTACTAGGGGTACGCACCAGTAGCGATCGACCGGAATTCCGGTTCCGGTTCCGGCCGGAACTGGCGGTTCCGGTCCGGTTCCGGTGAAAAAGGGTACCGGAACCGGAACTTTTTCATTCACTATTTTCGATGGATATTCAGTTACATCAAGTATTATTGCGTCTGTTTAATAAAGTGCGCAGCTCAGTGGGGGCAGTAGAATTTGCATGAATGGGGAGAAATTATGCAGTTTTCCATGTTATGCATCATTAGAAGTGCCTCTAAAGACAATTTTCGGTGAAATTATGCAGTTACAGGCAGTGTTTAGAGCTGTATTGTCGTTTTCGAACAGGTTTCTCAACTGACTTAAGGTGCAAAAGTGGAAAATTTGTTGTAAGCATCAGTACTAGCATGCTGGACCCATTTAAGACGATTTTCAACAAAAAAAATTTTTTTTTAATTTTTTAAAAAAAAGGAAAAACTTTTGGCCTTCAAAAAAATTTTTTTTAACAACTGTGCCTTTTAGGCAGCTAAAAACATCTCCGAAGGTGACAGATCAAAGCTGAAACCTGAAAATGTTGAAAAGCTTCTCTTTCTGAAGAACAATTTGCGTGCTCTTGACTACTGTTATTGAAAAGTCTGTATTCTGTTGTTGATTTGAACTTCTGCTGATGTTTATAACAGGAATTTGTACACGACGTGCCCATAAATACGTTTCTATAAATTTTGGACCAAATATTGAAAAAGTTCCGGTTCCGGTTCCGGCCGGAACTGGGTGGTTCCGGTTCCGGCGAAAATTTTGGTTCCGGTCGATCGCTACGCACCAGTATGGACAAGAATGTATAAGGGAAGAATGTTCCACTGCGCGGCCGGCCGCTTGCAGCAGCGTGGCCATGCGCTGCAACAAAATTTCGGGAGGGCGACCGAAATTCGGTCCCCCTCCCGAAAAACTCTTAGGCGCCGTATTGCAAGCGAACCCGATTTTGGCCGCTCGCGAGAGTTTTTAACAAATTCAGCAGAGTTCTCTCTGAAATAATCAGCTGATATCCGGTTGAACAACGGATAGAAACATGTATTTAACATACTAGCTCTACTAGTATATACTGGTATGCGTTACTGATGACAAAACTAACCCATAAAACATACACATACGCAGCCAAATTTTTGTGCATTTTCCTTGCTTGCTTCTTTTCTACTATGATTGACTTTACAAGCATGTAACTTAGATCTAAAAATTAGAAAAGGCTATACGTAGCTTTCAACTGATTAAGTAGAACCTTTTCATTAATAATGATTTGCGTCCATCAACTCCGAGAAAAAGAAATCGCTGTTGGAGTATGTCGGAAAAAAGACGATACAGTCGAGTCCGTGTGTTTACGCGAACTTTCAATTGTATAGCAGCCAGGGATGAGGGGGAAACGGCGTTAAGAAAGGAGGACGCCTACCGCTCAAATCGCGCGATACACTTTCTTTGCAGGCGCAAGAAATAGGTACCATGTATTTTTAGAAGAAACTCGGTTTCCCTAGTGGCTGAGGATCAAACAAAATGAACTGTTATTATTGTTAGCGGTTTACGCAGTGAATGTCGCTATGTAGCCAAGGAACACAACAGAGTTTATAGACAACACAACACAAGTAGTAATTCGTTAGACAACAACAAGAAGGTATATGCAAAAATGTCACTGCATCTGCTTTCATTCCTCCCCCTGATGCAGTGAAATGTGAGTAATTTTGTCGGTTGACGAAAAGTGTAGAGCATCAATGAATTTAACCAGATATGTATCGCTCATGGTTTCACAGCCATCATCAAGACGTTTAGGCTTCCTCAAAGCAGCTCTAGGTCGCAGCGTATATTTGGTCTTTACTTCTCTAGCATCTTCCTGCGGCGGCTGCGTCGCTTCTTCTTCAACTGGAGGTGGTGGTTGTATTTGATGTTCTTCCGCAGGAGTGCCAACGATGACGTCATCACCCTCCGATACACGTTCACGGTGCAGAGTGAAGTGATCTTCGGCAAAGACAACGTCTTTCAGTGTTTTGATTTTCTGTTTCTCCGGGTCATACAGTCGGTATCCAGGAGAATCAATGCCGTATCCAACAAAGACATACTTGGTCGCCTTCGGAGCGAACTTCTGCTGGTCCATAGGAGCTTTCAGAGCATACGCGTCACAACCCCACACACGTAGGTGACTGACACTTGGGACCTTGCCAGTTAATCGCTCATATGGCGTCTTAGTTCCATCTCCATACTTTGTTGGAAGTCTGTTCTTGATATGTACTGCAGCATGAATGGCTTCAGACCAGTAGGGTGGCGGCTTGTTGGCGAGGTAACGCATCGACGTGACCATATTTCCAAGCGTTCGGTTGAGCCGTTCGGCTATGCCATTACACTGCGGTGTGTACGGAGGTGTGACCTGGTGCTCGATGCCTGCTTTCTTCACAAAACGTTCGAATTCAGCGGATGTGTATTCTCCACCATTGTCACTGCGAAATTTCTTTAGATTGGCGTCGAATTGTCGCACAACCAGGCTGTACCATTCCTTGAATTTGTCAAAAACTTCAGACTTGTGCCTCAAGGTATATATCCAGGAGAAACGAGAGTAGTCGTCAGTGAACGTGACATAGTACTTCGAGCCAGAGTAGGATTTCACTTGCACCACACCAACATCTGACAGAACCAGTTCAAATGGCTTTCTGGCAGTGACGTCACCAATGCGAGGATGCGGTCCACGCTTCGCTTTTGCAAAAATGCATCCCTCACAGGTCGGTAGTTGAGCGGCTGCTGGTACTGAAAAATCCAGTCCTCTGACCATTTTCTTGTTCACTAACTTCTTCAGACGGTCTTCTCCAACGTGACCTAAACGACGATGCCACAATTCATACTTGTTCTCAGGAACAATGGCGGCACAAAATCGGTCGGCCAACTTCAAAATCTTCTGAATTTTCGGCTTGACAGCATGTCCTTCTAGCTGGTAGTCTCCAGTCCCGTGGTCAACGGCGACTCCACACAGCTTTCCATTCGTTGCATAAATCAGACACTTGTTGTCGAAATGCGGTTGACTGAATCCAAATCCATTCTTTTGACCCTTGCGGATGGAGATCAGATTTGTCGTTGCAGTGGGTATGTGTAGTGTGTTACGTAGAGTGACACGAGTGCGTTTGTCGTTCCATACCATAATCACACCTACACTGCCCATTCCGATTGCTGCGGTTTGCGTTTTGCTATCAGCGAGTGTTACAGGATGCGGTTTCAGAAATTCAACGTACTCACTGAATAGCTCCCTGTCACGCACAACATGTTTCGTTGCTCCAGAGTCAAGCAGAAACTTCTGTTGCAGGTCGGTAGTGGCAAGGACACAGTCGGCAGCATACAGAAAGTGACCTCCTTCTCCTTCATCGTTGGATGAGCTGTCGGCGGCTTTGGCGGCTTTAGCGGACCCTTTTAACCTTGACTTCTTTTTCTTTGCAAACATTTTCGATGGGGCTTTCGATTTGTCTTTTGGCTTTGGACACTCATTCCAGTAATGTCCCACTTCGTTGCAGTTGAAACAGGGAAAACGACTGGTATTGCTACGAACAGAAGACTGACCAAGGCGGCGCGTCAACATGACAGTCTCAGTCTCCGCATGTTGCAGTTTAACTTCAGCTGAACGCAGCGCTTCGTGTAGCATGGCAACTGACAGATCCTCCTTGGCTCGATATATCTGCGCGGTCATGGCAAACTCCGGCAACAGTCCGTTCATGGTGATTGCCAAGCGTAGAGTGTCATCGATTCGGTGATCGCAGTCTGCTAAGCGTCCGACAAGTTCAGCAACAGAGCTGAACCAGTCATCGATCGACTGACCTTGTCCCTGTTTCAGATTCACGAACTGAGTGAGCAGCTCCATCTTGTTCGCAACAGTTGGACGGTCAAAGTATGTAGTCAAGGCGGTCCACATCAGACGAGGATTTTCTCCAATTGTGACGCTGTGCCAGACGTGAAACAGTGAAGAGTCAATTTTGCAGTTCAGCACGTTTCGGACTTTGGCAGCATCAACGTCCCATGTCTGTTGATCCTCTCCGACGGCAGCAGGGCGAAGTTTTTCTCCAGAGACGATCGGCCACAACTTCGCAGCGAGGAAAAAGTCTTTCGTGAAAGTCCGCCACATTGCCCAGTTGGATCCGTCACCTTTCAGATTCTCGTACGGCGGTAGTTTGCTGTCCATGACTGACGAATCGGTTCCTTGACTTTGGACTTCTAATCCTTGTTAGCGGTTTACGCAGTGAATGTCGCTATGTAGCCAAGGAACACAACAGAGTTTATAGACAACACAACACAAGTAGTAATTCGTTAGACAACAACAAGAAGGTATATGCAAAAATGTCACTGCATCTGCTTTCAATTATTGTGTATTTCCCTCAAGTTGTTTTAGCTTTCTTGCTTAATCTTCGCGCTCAATCATCGTGATACGACAATAAGCGGCCACGAGCGGCCAAAATCGGGTTCACTTGCAATACGGCGCCTAAGAGTTTTTCGGGAGGGTGACCGAAATTCGGTCGCCCTCCCGAAATTTTGCTGCAACGCATGCCCACGCTCTGCCAGCGGCCGGCCGCGCAGTGGAACATTCTTCCCTTATACATTCTTGGTATAGGGCACGTTCCAGAGTATAGTCATATGAAAGTTACTTAATCAATATATAGTCCATTTCTGACCTTCACTGATTCCCCCCAGCTACACCTAACATAACAACAACCCCAGCTACACCTAACCCAAGAAGATAATACAATAGATCTTAACGCTTACTTTGCTTGCAATTCGGCCACTGTATTGACACGATTCTGCGAATACCGTACGATCTCGGAAAATAACAAGGCGAACGTTGATATGTTGACCTAAAAATAATTAATTGATGAAATTAATAAACAAACTGTTAGGCCTATGTTACAATCATCAAAATAAAAGGGTAAATGTATAGGTTCCGGGCGTAAAATCAGGAACCGGCCCCAGATTAAAATTAATACTTTTAATGATCATAACTTATTATAAATTAACAAGTTTTATCGATAAATATCGATTATCGATTATTTTTTGGCAAAATTCCAAAATCGTCCAAAATGGTCATGTTACATATCATTTGAAAGCCCTTCGCCTGACGAGTCTAATGATCACTAAATCAGCATAGGGCACGCACCGGGAGGCCTGTTTTGCCAAATATAAAAGTACCCCTAGAGACGCATCAGTATAGGCACGCTCCGGAGGGCCTGGTTTAAAAACATAAAAGTACCCCTAGGGGACGCATCGGTATAGGGCACGCTCCAGAGACCCTGTTTTAAAAACATAAAAGTACCCCTAGGGGGCGCATCAGTATAAGGCACGCTCCGGAGGGCCTGTTTTAAAAACATAAAAGTACCCCTAGGGGACTCATCAGTATAAGGCACGCTCTGGAGGGCCTGTTTTAAAAACATAAAAGTACCCCTAGGGGACGCATCAGTATAGTGATAAGTACCCCTAGGGGTACTTTTATATTTGGCAAAACAGGCCCCCGGGGGCGTGCCCTATGCTTATGTAGTGATCATTAGACTCGCCAGATGAAGGGCTTTCAAATGATATATAACATGACCATTTTAGACGATTTTGAAATTTTGGAATTTTGCCAAAAAAATAATCGATTAATTGGACAATTAGTTATGATCATTAAAAGTATTTATTTCAATCTGGGGTCGGTTCCTGATTTTACGACCGGAAACTATACATTTACCAATAAAAGTACTCAACCTCGGTTTTCCCTCTGCTCAGCGATTTGTCCAAGATGCTCACTTGCTTGCTTGTTCGCATTAGTGAGGACATTTTATACACAATCCTGTTTTGTTCGTTAGCAGCAGCTAACAACAGTTCCTTTTATGATGGGTGAAGTAATAAGTATATCCCTCAAAATAGTACAATTATAGTACACAAAAATAGTACAGGCAAAAGATAGTATGTAGAAGACGAGGTATTTGATTGCAGTTGGGGTGCAAATGGTGTAAAAATACCAAATACCAAATAGTGAATAGTATTTCTAAACCAAATAATACAAAATAGTTTTCAAAATAGGTCATAAGCAATCAAAACTAATCCAAAAGATTATCTCTCTGATTTCGTGACCCAAAAAATCAAGCATTACCACGTTCAGATAAGCCCTGCACTACTGGAAGAAGTCGCGTCTTGGCCACGGGTAGTTTACGCTATCCCGTGTGTCACGGCGGCCCCGGCATCCGTGCGAGCGGTTGTTTGTGGGTTCGAAACCGGTCGAAGTGACTGAAAGTAGTCGACGTAAAGCCCAACCCAGACCGCCGAAAGCCGGTGATGGCCAGTTGGTAAATGGGAACCTAACCGGCGCTGCCGTTGCACTGGCGTGGCTGCGTGACGTTGAATGGCAGCAAGGGGAGGGTTGTTTGTAGACAGGGCTACCCCATTGAAGGGCTCTGAAAAGAGCGAGGGGTGTCCTGAGCTGTCCGAAAGGACAGTGGAACTTAAAAACAAACAAACTGGAAAAGGAATTTTAACAAGCTATATAACGTTCTGAAGCTCATGTTCACATTCTATCAGCTGAGGCTAGTCAAATAAGGACTTTTCAGTCATACAGGAAGCATCTCCGATGTACACGGCCCGCCCAGGTTAAGAAGTTTGGACAAAAGTGGAACATTTAGTTGAAACATCAATTCCAAGAATGTGCGAAATCACAGCTATAAAACAGTTCTATTCCATTCTGTTACTTTTTTAAGCAAGAAAATAAAGAGCAAAATAAGCTTAAATGTTGTAAAACTACCACGGTCCGTAAGCTGCAACTTTCAGACAGTGGCGTATCCAGGATTTCGGAAAGGGGGGGGGTGTAAAATTTAGAAAGTGCCTGGTTGGGCCGCTGCCCAACCAACCAGGGTAAGAAAATTTGGCAAAATTGCCTTCAAAAACGCGTTTTAAACACATTCCAGGCATAAAATTAACTGAAATTACAAGTTTTAGTAGTTCAAAGTGGCCTGGTTGGGCTTCTGCCCGACCAGGCCGAGAAAATTTTGGAAATTTAGCCTTCAAAAATGCATTTAAAAGGCATTCTGAACACAAAATAGACAGTTTTGGTACATAATTTAGTTTCGCTTATTTTTGACAGACTTTCTCTTCCTACTAGAGATGTTCACGAGCCTAAAAATCGCAGCTCGGCTCGGCTCGATTGTGAGCTCTGTTTTGGTCAGCTCGTTTCAGCTCGTTTGTGCGCACCTCCAAGCTCGCTCGAGCTCGGCTCGCGAGCTTTAAATTTGGCGGAAAGCTCGGAAAAATAGAAAAGTAACACCATAAATTCAATACCTAAGGCTTTTCCTCACTAATTAGGCGGTTTTTTCTGTTTGTTAGCTTAAAATAATGCAACAAACATAGAAACTAAACCAATATTCCCTCCAAAAGCACAATATTTTCAAAATTAATTAAATTTTACACATTTTTAAGTTTGTAGCGCGTTCTGGGCTCGGCTCGGCTCGGACCGCGAGCTTTCTAACCTTGATGAGCTCGCTCGAACTGGGCTCGCGAGCCGAGCCGAGCCGGGCCGAGCCGAGCTTTTTCAGGCTCGTGAACATCTCTACTTCCTACCTCCACCGCAAAGGGGGTGTACCCACCCTACACCCCCTGGATACGCCACTGCTTTCAGAGAGGCTTTTGTAGGGATGCGATTTGGTCGCAATACTTTCGTTTGTTCACTTGTTTTTTTAATTTTCTGCAATATCATTAATTCAATTACAGAGAAAACAGTAGCTGATTATTATAGTAGCTTGTCGATGGCTAATTCTGCCTCGAATAGTTCAACATTGGGTGAGTGCCCGGCTGACTTCTAACGCACCTACGTAGCTTCAAATTTGCCATAATTCATTTTGGTTTACGCACAGACAAAAAGACACAAGACAAACGAGATAAAAGACTATAATGTGCTTGCTACTCCACCGTTGGTTTGAACTGGCCTAACCTGAATATTAGTATGTAATTTTAAAATGTTGGACCCTTTTGACGCTGGGCCCTAATCACACTTGGGCTCTTTTGACACGGGCCCTTTTGTCATTTGGCCCCTTATGACACCCAATCTCTTTTCGAGTCTGGTTGTCTTACAATGCTGTTTTAACAGTAGAATCGTAGATAAACGAAGCACAAGGCTATATCGCATTTGGACCAATTCGGTACCGTATGCCCTTGTCATGCTCTGTTAGGACCATTTTGGGTGGGGTATATCGCACACGGATGGATTAGAAATTACGTATGCATAAAAACGACCGTTTGTGGTGTAGAACGACTGCTCCCGACCTCCAGATGATTGTTTTACACGTCAGCAACCATTTGCTCACGGCAGATTCAGCTGTATCTCAGATTATGCGTTTCCGGCCTGTATTCAAGCGACCGCACGAAAATTTCAAGTGTTTAATAAAAGCGACCATGTCTGGTTTCGAACGACTGGTGCTTCGGTCTGATTATTATCCTATGCACTAGCGACTATAACTACTTCACATTACCTCATCTTACGCGCTTTCATATCCAGATTTCATTAACTAGTGGCTGATTACCCCTCCTGGTAGTTCAGTTGGAAAGCTTGCTGTAAAAATCGAACATTGGTGCCCAGGAAGACTGGCTCGGTATACTGTTTAATAGCCCTAGCTACAGTTTATTGAAACAGTGATTGAAACAGTCGTACTAGGTAGCATATTTATTACTTACAAGCTAAATTTGGAACAATTCATAATAGGAAAAGAAAAAGCCTTGATTAGAAAGAGCCTAGCGAAAGAACGGTAAAAGTAACAAAAGGTCTTTGCTGACATCGCAATCAGTGTCGATTTTCAAACACTTCTTCGCCGCTACGTTTCTCATGACTTTTGCAGGACTGAGCACAACAGACCTCGGCGGACCATCCGTGACACAGTCCTAAAAATCAGTTTCATTCACAATTTTACACAATGTAAGCAATAGAAGCTTTACCCAAGCCACACTTTTCTTTGCAAGCTGCAGCACATTTGACACATTCACTGCAGAAAGCAGTACACTTTTCTTCGATAGTGGCTGGCTTGGTCTGCTTAGAGCTCACCAAAGGATAGACGGCAATGCAGAACACACCAATCAGACAAAAACGTGAGAGCTAAAATTATCTACTCTGAGCCACAAAACGCAACAAACAAAAAATGCGTACTCGCATCTTTTCTCACACACCAACCAAGAACAGAACCAAAGTTACAACTGTTTTTTTCGTCAATTTGCTCTTGCTCCTTTATTAAAATTTTTGCATGTCATTCATTCAAAACATGCCGATGTACCAGGTGTCGGAACACGTTTAAATCAAATTCGGTTTTTTGACGTGAATTTACTGAGTAGATACGGTAGCATGGCAATTTACAGTCCGACTGGGATGCCGTCTGGTGAATCGTACAAGTAAACTACCCCCTTGGTCTGGCGGCTGATCTGTTGAACATAACCCTAACCATAGGTCCAAAGCTAAGCATGAATGAACTAATGTTTCAATCAAATCCAAAATTCTAAACTTTGAGCTTTGCATTAGCCTAAGCCAAGGGATGTGAGGAGCGTTTGTTTCCTGTGTTATTTTTCGTTTTCCTAACGGTTGGAAAAACACAAATCGCAGGAAAAATTCAAGCTAAAATAGCTAATTTTAGTCATTTTTTCTATTAACTTTTGCGATGTACAATAGGCCATATTGACTCAAAACTGTCAGAAAAAACAACAGAAAAGACCAAATTTGACATGATGAAACAAAAATGTAAACTGCTGTACATTGTAAGAAAATTTGCATATAGCGTTTATTGATGGAGTCTGACAGGCCCTGGTTCATGCCTGTTTCGTGATTTATATCTATGTACACGTGTATTTCCGGTCTGAAAAGACTGAGGAAGGCGGTAGAAAGCGTTAGGAATCATAAAACCAGTCTAGGATACTCAAAACTTGGGCTGGAGTTTTTCCGCGATTTAGTAAAAAACCGTAAGAAACTGCGGAAAAAACAGGCCCTTTCGTTTTGTTTTCGAAAAATATCCATCCCTGGCCTAAGCACAAGCGTAAATCTAAATCGCTAATTGCGGTGTGAGGCGGTACTGTCCGAGAACGAAATTTTCGGCAACAATTGCAAGGGCCATAAATTTTTGTAATTGACGGTCGCGTCTTACGGTAGTCACTTGATTTTCAGGAAGACTTCTGATAATTACCGGTCTTCCTTCCAATAGATTCCATAGTGTATACTGTACATGCATTGTTTGAAAGTTCAATAAATACTAAGCCAACGTTTTGGTGACTTTACATTCAGTATCAATTTTCTATTTTCTGCTATTCATCATCATCGTCATCATCACTGTCGCTATCATCCATATCATTACGAGCAAAGAAGTTCCGTCCGGCCCGACCCCCTCTGCCTCGACTGAAAGAGACAATAAAAAGCAATCGCATAGGCAGGAAAAGTAAAGAAGAAAACTAACCTACCGTCTAACAACTCCAGCATTTTGTAAGCAGGTACGAATTTGTCTTTTGCTTGCTCTCATTTCACCGTTTGGATCGCATTGTTGTTTGGCCTGCCAATTTCTATTGCGCAGTAACTGGCAGCTGAATAAAAATGTATATAATATGTAAATACAAAATATTTGAACTGAAACTAAATGTACTTGTTCTTTTCGGCACAAATCTTGCTCAGTTTACTGCAACCGCCTGTACTTGTAGTGGATGCGGTTAGGAGGCCAGCGGCTAAAAATGAAATTGCAAATGAATAAAATGTCTATGGCTTTTTTTTACAAAAACGTACCTTGTCGTAAGCAGTTTTCGTTGCACAATTTGAACGCCTGCAAAGTACGACCTCTTCTGCGCCCGCGTCCACCGAACGGAAACTGTGTGTTACTTGTAGAAGTACCAGTGCCGTTATTGCATCTGCAATTTTCGAAAAAATCTTTTCATCAAACATCTCTTTTATTTAGTCTTTCTTTACTTTCCAGCTCCCTGAGTACGCATGCAGACTTTGAAGATGTCCTTTTGGGCGTCGAAAGTTGCATTTGGAGCGAAGCATTGGGCCACTTGAGCTGCGTTTCCGGTAGTTATTTGGTTTTGACATCTGAACTTGTTTTTAGATCGATTTGAAAGGCAATCATTAATTAGTGTTTTTACTGCGATATGCAGGAAGCCCTGGATGGCCTGAGTTGATTCACACAACTGTCGATTGTGGAGCAAGAACAAACTGCTTG
Organism: Sabatieria punctata; assembly: GCA_030248155.1. Taxonomy (NCBI): domain Eukaryota; kingdom Metazoa; phylum Nematoda; class Chromadorea; order Araeolaimida; family Comesomatidae; genus Sabatieria; species Sabatieria punctata. Next base: position 59,534 of record JASANB010001345.1, read on the forward strand.
AGCCGAGCTCTGTAATATGCAAATTAACTGTTAAGACTTTTGATTTTTGAAAATACACAAATATGTACTGGAGAGTGCTGAGCATAGTACCACCAAATAGTGTACCCCGCGTATTCTATTTGGCGACAGGTTTTATAGCAATAAATAACCCCTGAATTTCGCTACAGTAGATTGTGGTGCCAACAGTACAAGAAAAGTTTGCAATACTGCCGTTTTCTGTAATCCAAACCACATGTTTCACACAAATAGGTAGAGTCTAAATTGAAGTTTGTCTGATAGTTACTCAGGTTTCTTATGCTAAAATTCTGACTATTATAAATTTTTTTAGTATGCTGATTATAATTGAATAGAATAGAAAACTCTTCCATCGCAGAAAGTCTTGGAATCAGGAATATTTTTGTGTGAAATACTTCTAGATTAGAAGAAGCCTTTCGAGCTAAACAGCTAATTTTGTGCTAATGTGAAATACAGGTCTTTCTGACTAATTTTGCGAAATTCCAAATACAATGTAGTGTATCCGGGCAGACATGGGCAAAGGGGGTCTAAGGGGGTTGACCCCTCTCAGGCTCTGACCTACCCCCTCCTCAGCCGGCCGCTACCTCCCTCAGGAATTTTTCGGAAGAATTTTGTATAGAAAATTATGATAAAAATATGCCTGGATAAGGTGTAAATGAGCTCGGAATAGCTTATTTTAACTTATTTCAATGAAAAATAAGCTAGAAACTTTGATTTCAACCAAAAAACGTACTTTTTGGCTTACCATCCCCTCAGCCCCCTCAGGCGCTTCTACCCCCCTCAGAAATTGACAATTCTACTCCCCTCTCAGCCGAAATGCTAGCCCATGTCTGTACCCGGGTAAAGTATTCAGCATTGTACGGTACGTAGTGGTAGGAGTGTCAGATTACAGAAAAATAGGAAAATATAATATAATGTGAAGACTTTATCTGGTAAGAATATGTGGAGCTTTGCCAATGCGAACTCCTACCTTCAAAGCCAAGGCACCAAGCAGCAAACTAGCCAGAAATAGTTTCATTTCTTTGTCAGGTTGAACTCAAAATTTAAACAACACAACACTAACATTGCAGATCATAGATCAACCGAGTTTATATGGCTCGAAAATCCTGGATCCTATTGTGACGTCAAAGCCGGAATGTTAACAAAAATCAACAATTGCTTTGAAAGCTAGGTCTAACTTAACCGGTTTTATGACACAAAGAACAGGTTGGCTAACTTTTGCTTTTGACATCCGTAGCTCCGTTTGAATTTGCGTCAGTCAACATTTACTCACTACCACATACACCTACATGAAACGATCAATGTGGTGCCGAACGAAAATTTTTTGAATTTAGTTTGTACAAGTTAGTTTAAAACTTTTCAAATTTGAATTTAAATTTGATGTATAAGTTACTAACTAACTAACTAACTAACCCGACCGACCGACCGACCGATCGACCGACCGACCGACCGACCGACCGACCGACCGACCGACCGACCGACCGACCGACCGACCGACCGACCGACCGACCGACCGACCGACCGACCGACCGACCGACCGACCGACCGACCGACCGACCGACCGACCGACCGACCGACCGACCGACCGACCGACCGACCGACCGGTAGTATAATGGCATTGATATGCTAATCTGATGTCTGCTGTCAGATCATGGGGAGAATTATCTGATATATTTGTCTGGCTCCTGTCCCAACTTGTGTGTATTCTATAAGGCAAGTTAAGTGCAGACAATGCATTGTTTTTATTCTACTTGTACTCTCAACACAGTTCTACCTGATATGGTACAAATAGTTGGAACAGTCTGTTAGACCTGAACCAGTACAAAAGGGCCCGGCACAACACTGTCCTTGCGGACACTTGCAGGAGAAGTAACGGCAGTCTTCTCCGAGATAACACTCCGGAGTGGCAGCGGCCATAGGAGCTGCCTGTGCGCTGTTCTTCAAGTTGCCTTCAAGAAACAACGTACTATCTATTGCAAAGAAGCATTGAAAAGTTTTATACCAGTAGGTGTCATTCCAATCGCGATTAGCAGCATGAACGCTAAGGTCAACTTGTATCCAACTAGCATATTGTTCAGGTTTGGTTTGATGATGATTAAAGCCTAAAAGATCAAGGATTTTAGCGTTTTTGGCTCAGGGGTTTGCAAATTTGAGGGACTGATGCTTTGCTCTGGAGTGAAACGAAACAATCAGAAATCCGAGAAAAATCTGTGCACATCTCAGCGCAAGCAGAAGCAGCTTACTGGCGGCAAAGAAAAAGGGAATTTTTATTTTATAGGACCATCTTGCATGTCATTAGACGAATGGCCGTCTGGTCAGCTCTGAAATATTGAAAGACCACGCAAATATTCAGAACGTCTATCACAGTCAGACACTTAACGTCGTTTATGGTACCGACACTGACATGTACGAGCCTGTACGTACATGTTCCCTGTTTGTGTGTGTCAGCCGTCTCTGTCAGTGTCTATCGATCTGTTTGCATGCGGAGCCATATATGGTACCCCCATGTTCGGGGACTGTGGTTTGGTTTAGTTTATTCACTAAGTCTGAACAGAAGAATAAACGCAGATCAAGGGGACGGCTGGGCTGGGCTGTTCGACCAGCTAGTGCCCGCCCGACCCCTATGTGGTGGTACCATATATGGTACTCCTACTCATGGCCATGGGTGCCGGTACCATATATGGTACAAATCTGAACTGAGTGGTACCATGTTTATGTTACTGGTATCTTGTATGGTACCACCACAGGCCCCAAACATGGGGGTATCATATGGTGACTGTACCATATATGGTGCCACTAGCCTGCATTCCGGTACCATATATGGTGTTGGTGCCATAAACGGCGTTAAGTGCCTGACTGTGTAAGTCGAATCGAACCAACGTGTAACTGAGTCCCCTCATTCTATTCTAACCGACAAATGAGCATAGATTTAATCGAAACAATGACCAGCCTTTAAAACAGTTCTCACAAAACAGTTGCTTCATCCAAACAAGTAGTTCAATACAAAGATATCAACCCATTCCTGCATTCCTGGCCAAATCACTGGGCACATAGTGAAACTGCGGAAACTCTTGTTGCAACTGGCGATTCGGCAGACTCCACACCGCGTTGTTGTAGTTCTGCGCCGCCCGAGCTTTCTTGGTGTCAGCCATTTCCAGTGCCTTCCTCAACCGCTGAACCTTGTGTTCTGGCGTTGTTGACTTGTAGATGATTTGCTGCAAGGCTGCCTCTTTTCTGCCCACATCCTTCACTGCATTTCTCAAGCTGGACTGCAACGAGAGCATCTTGTTGCGGGCTCTGCCACTTGTGGTGACCAATCGGAAGGGTGTCTTGAGTGTGTCGGAGACTCTGCTCAGGACTCCGCGGTGGCTCTGGGCTAGCCAATGACCCTCTTGCACTACTCTGGAACCAGTGTTACTGCCGTAAGAGGTCGGAGAACACTGAACGCCGCAGCAACTGTCTTGGGGGTTGGCGCAGGAAGAAGTTGAGAGACAATGGGCTTGACAGAGCCCTCTGCAGTGGAGGGCACACTGTTGACATAACTGGTCACACCTCTCTTCGTTGCTCTCTGACACCTGACACAAGCACAACAACGCTACAACACAAACATACACGTTAGTCATGGTCCAAACACAACACACCTAAGAATGATTTGATTTGTATGCAAAATGTTCCGACCCAAAGAATTGTGCTGCTGAACATAGTTGTGTACCGGAGTTTTCCACATATAAGACCCCTCCAGTTATAAGTTATAACTGGGTTTCTTTTCCGATTATAAGACCCGGGTCTTATAGCAGGTGATCATAAAGCAGGGTCTGTCAGGGGGCATTTTCCAGTTATAAGACCCGGGTCCAAGCTCAAAATGGTGTGTTTTGTTATATATTTTTTACAAGATAACTAATGAATAATGGAGTTTTTGAACTCAGGTCGTTCAAGAATCGTTCTAAAAACCTGCATAATTATTATGGTAAAATTCTTGATTTGATAGGTTTAGATAGCTGCTGTAAGCATATTGGCGCTTCCAAGTTGCTTAAGTTTTCAAAACTTGGTTAAAACTGAGCTATTCATACTTCAACATACAGTCAGTTGTTGCAAAGATCAAAACCAGTGTATTTCATGCTTTTCATGCAGAACATCGAGTTTTTAATTGTAAAATATAGATTTTCCACTACAAGACCCGGGTCTTACAACTGGTGCAAATATGTGACCCCAAATTTAGGCATTTTCCGGTTATAAGACGCGGTCTTAAAGGTGGAAAGCTTCGGTAATTGAACTCCACTGTAACACTGCAGCGCGTAGTGTTTAGAATGTTGTGGTACCAGGCAGAGACACAAATGTGACCGCTTTTAAAACAAAATTGAATGCATTCAGCTAAAATCACAGAATCACCTGCTGTCCGGTTGATAAGAATGCGAACAGACATCACAAACAAGTACAAATACATACTGCTGAAGTGTCAGTCAAATTCAGCAATCAATATCACATCACTATTATGGACAGTTTTGAATCTGACCGGACATCTGATTTGTACCTTACCATATAAAACAGAATAGTTGTGAACAATCAAATAAGCAGTAAAAAGCAAAGAAGGCTATGAGAGCCCAAAAATGGTAAAAGAAGCTACCAAAACTGCAAATAAGCAAAGGTAAAAACTAGTTATGAAACGGTGGAGGGTGTTCTTTGGGTGGTGGTGGTTGGTCATCGTCAGACATCTGCTCCTCCGTGTTTCTGCCGCAGCAGCAGTAGAGCAGGAACCAGAGCAGTTGTATGAAGGCAACGCAACTGCAGCCGATGCTCAAGCCCAGAAGACCTCCGATCTGACTGATCATGCCGTGGATGCTCAGTGCGTCTTTCTCTTCCATCTGCTTGTACTGAAACATACTACACTGTTGGCCAAAAAGAGACCGCCTGGCCTTTTATTTAGTTAACTTCAGATGACCGCCATTCTGTCAATTTTCAACTGAATGAGATGATTGTTGGCAAGAGCTAAAGTGGGTCTTGCCCAAATCCCAGCCTGCTAGTCCTGCTGGAACAGGCAGGCACTTAACGCCGTTTATGGTACCGACACCATATGAGGTGCCGGAACCATATATGGTACCGGTACCTAGGGTAGTGGTACCATATATGGTCGGCACTATATATGGTACCCCTACCCATGGCTATGGGTGCCGGTACCATATATGGTACCGCTACTGGTAACAACGCGAAGGTAGCGGTACCATATATGGTACCACCACGGACCCCGAATGTGGGGGTACCATATATGGTGTCGGTACCATATACAATTTATGGTACCGTCACCATATATGGTACCGGTACCTTATATGGTACCACCACAGACCCAGAACGTGGGGGTACCGTATATGGTGCCGGTAACATATACAATTTATGGTACCGGTCACCATATATGCTACCGGTAACTTATATGGTACCACCACAGACCCGGAACGTGGGGGTACCGTATATGGTGCCGGTAACATATACAATTTATGGTACCGTCACCATATATGGTACCGGTACCTTATATGGTACCACCACAGACCCAGAACGTGGGGGTACCGTATATGGTGCCGGTAACATATACAATTTATGGTACCGTCACCATATATGGTACCGGTACCTTATATGGTACCACCACAGACCCAGAACGTGGGGGTAGCGTATATGGTGCCGGTAACATATACAATTTATGGTACCGTCACCATATATGGTACCGGTACCTTATATGGTACCACCACAGACCCGGAACGTGGGGGTACCGTATATGGTGCCGGTAACATATACAATTTATGGTACCGTCACCATATATGGTACCGGTACCTTATATGGTACCACCACAGACCCAGAACGTGGGGGTACCGTATATTAGTGTGGGTTTGTATATTCAAATATACATATACAAATTTGTATATATATACAAATGTTTTGGATATACATATACATATACATATACAAACGGACTGCTGATGCAATATTCAATATACATATACAAACAGACTTGATATACAAACGGTTTGTATATTTTCATTTGTATTTTTTGCAGTCAGTAGTTTAGCACATTTTGGCCACTTTTGTACGGTAATTGAGATATTTTTGCAGTTTCTTCAGTTGTTTTTGTATTTTGAGCCTACTGTATTCTTCAACATTTCCAGAGGAATTTGTTAAATTTGCGGTTTAGCCTCGTCTGTATTAAGACCAAATATTATTCATCTTCGTTTTAGAAGTATTTGGCAATGCGTTTTGCTGTTTGTTAACGAAGAAATGGAATAGTAGGCACGCGCAACGACGAAATTGATAATCGAATCCCACACGTTTCCCTTTTCGTTTCGTCCCAGTTTTAAACGAGTCATTATTTTTTTCAGATAAACCCGTTCAGCCATTCTCCCTACTGATGCGTAATAACCATTTCAGGCTATTTCTACTTAAAACTGTACATATGTACGAGCCTAGTCGGCCTGAATCCAAGACTAAAGCCAGAACCTAAGCCTGGACATACCTTTTAACCTAAAACTAAGGGGTGTACCTAAAGCGTTTCGACCATCGGTGACTTACCCACACCGCCCAAAAATTTTCTTGACATTCATTACAGATCCTAAAAAGCCTGAGCTTTAGCAAAAAAACCATAAATTTTAGCTCGTAAAAATTTTAGACTGAGGGCAGTATCACTTAAGAGTCCTTGCCAAAAAAAGTCAGGCAGTGGGCGGCCGATGGAATTTTTTAACCCCCCCATTTTTATTGGCTCATTTGAATTGCCCTATTATGAAACCCCCACAGCCGCGTCGGTTTCGCTCTGGCCGCACTCAAACCGGAGTAATGGTTTGAAGAAGGGTGCTGCGCTGGATCTCCCAGACTTGGCTCCTCCATGCTCTTTCAACTGCTGTCAAATTGGCAGCTTTCGAGATAGCGCCTTGAAATTGGACACACTTATACAGATTTTCCCGCTCTTTCAAACGCAATAGAGAACAACTGAATATGATGAAAACTGCCAGATTCAGACGCGATTTATTAAAGTTCGAGGGACCCGAAATAGACGTGTCTTTCAATTGAAAGAAGTGCCTATGTGGCAACGAGCTCCAGAGCTGATATTTTCAACATAAGTTGACCATGTAAGGATGTATCAAAACTTACAGGCAAACCCACCGATTCGGCTTTGTTTGGGAGCTGTGCAGCTTTGAAGATGACCCTTTTGATCACGATTTTTAGGCATGACAAGCAAATGTAGATCAATTATTCTTTGTCGAAGGCACCTAGAGAGCTGTCACTTGCAACCCATACTAAAACGGACATGTTCTTTCAGAATATCAGCTTCATTTGCCTGTCCAGTCCTTCAGTCCCAAGTAATTTTCACATTTTCATGTGTATGCTGAATCTGACCGAATTTCCGGTACCATCTAACTAGGCTGGTCACTACTCCTGTAGTTTCTGGTTAATCAACCTGAAATTTATCCCGATTGTGCAGAATTTCCCGCTCTTTCAAATGATTCACTCGCCGCATCAATCGGATGCTCAGTTCAAATGTTATATCTGATTGTTTACAAATACGTTTTCTGCAGTGCAACCCTGGCTCGCATCATCGATTAACTTTGCTCAAAAGTGCAAGGCTTTGTCTACTCTTACAGAAAAGCTCAATAGATCTCGTACACCTATAACGTGCGCAATATGCAAGCCTAAGCGCTGCAGGATTTTGGCCCATGTTTTCTGGTGACTTTTTTGCTAGAGCTGGTTACGCCTAGCGCCCTTGATGCTTAAAGTGCACAAGAAGCTGCAGTTAGCTATAAATTGCCATCGATTAAGACATGTGTTACGGCGGCGGTAGAACTGGCACAGTAATGACTGGAAGTGGTAAGTCAGGCCATTGTCGTTACTCTTTGAGTCAAACGTTGCTAAGTACTCTCATAAAGCGCAGTGCTAAAATCTGCTTTTGTAAGTAGAAGCAAACTTCAGTAAAACTTTGTATGGGCAAAACTGGGCAAGAAAATGCGACAAAGAATTATACAAAAGCCTTTCCTGCCATACATGTAACAGAGGGGGTGTCTGGGGGGTCTGCCCCCACCCGACTTAGGCCAGACCGCCCTGGATGGGGGACCCCCCCCCCCCCGAGACGATTTCGCCGATCCCCCTTTCCGATTTTTCTGGCAAGTAAATTTTTGAGCAAATTTTTGCAATTTTTTACAATTTCAGACCGAAAAATTGCCAAAAGCGCCTCCAAAACAGCACTTTTTAGCTATATTTCAGCCCTAATTAGCGATTTTTGCCGATTTTTAGCCCAAAAATTGCTATTTTTTCGATTTTTGAGTGTTTTTTAGTGCCCTACCCCCTCCCAAAATTTTGGCTCAGACCCCCGCCCCCCCCGGCCGGCGCCAGACCCCCCAAACCCCCTCCCCCCAATCGGCGGATGACCTGTTACATGCATGTTTCCTGCTGTGATCATCTTACGCTTCTTTGCATACAGCGCAACGTACCCAACCTCGTATGGTTGGAGATTTTTTGAGGCATATCTCGGTCTTGAAGCTGTGTAAATGAATTGCCATGTTATATTATTTTTCTGCTATTTTTAACTCAGTTATGACTGAATGTTTGAACGTTCGAAATATACTATGTAACAAAATAATACACTTACAGTGCACTTACTTTTATCAATAAATTCTTGCTAGTATGGAGCCGCTAAATGTACTACAGCATGTGAATTTTATTCAACAAAATTTACTTAAAGGTAAAGCGGTTGTGGTCGTGCTATATAAGCTGGTGTCCTATTGGCCTTTTCTATAAGTGTAGACAAAGCCCTGCACTTTTGAGCAAAGTTAATCGATGATGCGAGCCAGGGTTGCACTGCAGAAAACGTATTTGTAAACAATCAGATATAACATTTGAACTGAGCATCCGATTGATGCGGCGAGTGAATCAATTGAAAGAGCGGGAAATTCTGCACAATCGGGATAAATTTCAGGTTGTTTAACCAGAAACTACAGGAGTAGTGACCAGCCTAGTTAGATGGCACCGGAAATTCGGTCAGATTCAGCATACACATGAAAATGTGAAAATTACTTGGGACTGAAGAACTGGACAGGCAAATAAAGCTGATATTCTGAAAGAGCATGTCCGTTTTAGTATGGGTTGCAAGTGACAGCTCTCTAGGTGCCATCGACAAAGAGTAATTGATCTACATTTGCTTGTCATGCCTAAAAATCGTGATCAAAAGGGTCATCTTCAAAGCTGCACAGCTCCCAAACAAAGCCGAATCGGTGGGTTTGCCTGTCAGTTTTGATACATCCTTACATGGTCAACTTATGTTGAAAATATCAGCTCTGGAGCTCGTTGCCACATAGGCACTTCTTTCAATTGAAAGACACGTCTATTTCGGGTCCCCCGAACTTTAATAAATCGCGTCTGAATCTGGCAGTTTTCATCATATTCAGTTGTTCTCTATTGCGTTTGAAAGAGCGGGAAAATCTGTATAAGTGTGTCCAATTTCAAGGCGCTATCTCGAAAGCTGCCAATTTGACAGCAGTTGAAAGAGCATGGAGGAGCCAAGTCTGGGAGATCCAGCGCAGCACCCTTCTTCAAACCATTACTCCGGTTTGAGTGCGGCCAGAGCGAAACCGACGCGGCTGTGGGGGTTTCATAATAGGGCAATTCAAATGAGCCAATAAAAATGGGGGGTCAAAAAATTCCATCGGCCGCCCCCATAAGGGAGCTTGCCTGACTTTTTTTGGCAAGCACTCTTAATAGAGTTCGCACTGGTTGGGAGAACTGCCTGAAATCGGAATACACTCATGCTACTACTTGCCACTTATCTACTTATCTTATATAAAGTTAGCGTAATTTGAGAATATTTCACGTTGGCTGGCCTTACAACACCTACCATATGACAATAACACCCGTCATGGAACCCCTAACCCACCTGGTTTGTCGAAATCATGCTTTCCAGCAGAAAATTTATAGTATTCTTAATATACAAATATACAAAAAATATGCAATATTCAAATTTTGTACAATTGTACAAATTCAAAAACTAATGTGCATTTGTATATATGTATACATATACATATACATATACAAATGAAGTAGGAATATATGTGCCCACGTTACCGTATATGGTGTCGGTAACATATACAATTTATGGTACCGTCACCATATATGGTACCGGTACCTTATATGGTACCACCACAGACCCGGAACGTGGGGGTACCGTATATGGTGCCGGTAACATATACAATTTATGGTACCGTCACCATATATGGTACCGGTACCTTATATGGTACCACCACAGACCCAGAACGTGGGGGTACCGTATATGGTGCCGGTAACATATACAATTTATGGTACCGTCACCATATATGGTACCGGTACCTTATATGGTACCACCACAGACCCAGAACGTGGGGGTACCGTATATGGTGTCGGTAACATATACAATTTATGGTACCGTCACCATATATGGTACCGGTGCCTTATATGGTACCACCACAGACCCAGAACGTGGGGGTACCGTATATGGTGCCGGTAACATATACAATTTATGGTACCGTCACCATATATGGTACCGGTACCTTATATGGTACCACCACAGACCCAGAACGTGGGGGTACCGTATATGGTGTCGGTAACATATACAATTTATGGTACCGTCACCATATATGGTACCGGTACCTTATATGGTACCACCACAGACCCAGAACGTGGGGGTACCGTATATGGTGCCGGTAACATATACAATTTATGGTACCGTCACCATATATGTACCGGTACCTTATATGGTACCACCACAGACCCAGAACGTGGGGGTACCGTATATGGTGTCGGTAACATATACAATTTATGGTACCGTCACCATATATGGTACCGGTACCTTATATGGTACCACCACAGACCCAGAACGTGGGGGTACCGTATATGGTGCCGGTAACATATACAATTTATGGTACCGTCACCATATATGGTACCGGTACCTTATATGGTACCACCACAGACCCAGAACGTGGGGGGTACCGTATATGGTGTCGGTACCATATACAATTTATGGTACCGTCACCATATATGGTACCGGTACCTTACATGGTACCACCACAGACCTGGAACGTGGGGGTACCGTATATGGAATCAGCAACATAAACGGCGTTAAGTGCCTGACTGTGGAATGAACTGACCCGCAGTTTCAGATGTCGAATTTAAGCATGCGCATCTCATCAATCCCTCTTTCAATCTTTGCCAAATTTGGCACGTTAACCAATCTTTATATGTCTCTATTTGAGACATACACGGCCTGCCGACTCGGCCCGGGACGGCCCGAATTTGAAAAAATGTGTTAAAAAACCGAGCATTTTGTGTATTTCCTCGCGATTTCAGTGTAGTTCAATACAATTGTGTTCTTTTAAGGTTATTCTCTAATAATCTAACAAATTAACGAATCTTCGACCTCGTTTTCTTTGATTATGTTAGAATAATACCATATATATTAGCAAGAATAATATCAGTCAAAGATCAAAACTGAGTCTCAATACGGAAAAACTATGAAAAGAGAACCGAAAAAGTGCTAAAATTGGCTCATTTGACCAAAAAAGCTGGCCGGGCCGGACCGCAAAATTTGGAAACCGGGCCGGGCCGAGTGACAAACGGGCGCATCTCTAGTCTCTTCCCCTGAAGTACGTGCATTACATACCTCCATGGCTCCAAAGCCAATGTTTATCTCGAGGTCGTTCAGGCCAATGTCATACATGTATTTGTTGTTTGGGTCACGCACATACTGTTGCTCTGTCACAGCTACTGATGGCCTAGTGCTCATAGATATTACGGCAGAGATGTCCCAGAAGTCACAGAACGGCTGGCAACCCAGCAGACAACTGTCATCGGCCTCTGTCTTCACTGTGTCCAAGCAGGCAAGTCTGTCCTCTTCCACACACGACTTGTAGTTGGCGCCTGGCTTGACGAACTGTCTCGGAATCAGCTGGCCACAGCCGCACTGCTCCATCTGGCGATTCAGGCTGCACTCCAGTCTGGAGCGATTGAAATATGTATGTAAGTGTTATTAAAAGGGTGTGCCACGCAAAGTGGTCCACATTTGTTCGCTTGTGGCATGCCGTTATGTGAACGGAATTCAACCAAATTTCATGCAAACCTAGCATCAACGGCAGCTTAGATGCAGCCAAGGGCCTGCAAATTTTCTCTTGTAGCTTAAATGGCCAGTTTCACTTAGCTGAAGATTCATATTTTGTGCGATTTCCCTGATTTTCAAGTGTTGTTTTGGCGAAACTGGATTTGCTACGCCATCAAGCTCAGCAAAGGTCGGAAAGAAAGAGGGGAGGTAATGGCTGAAGCGAGTACTTCTGAGTTCTGCAAGCAATGAGGCAGTCGCCGAACAACTCGACTGGGTGTCTACAGGGTAGACACCTGTTTCACATGTCACACTTTGTTGAACCCTTGCTGCTTTGTGACCTTATCGACCTCAGCTATTGCAAGCGCTGAATGAAGATGACCCCAACCGTCTACAAAACCAGAACCTGTAGCATGCAAGTAACACAGGGTCTCGCCCCGACTTAGGGCAAACCCCCCGATGGGGACCCCAAGACGATTTTTCCTTCGCCCTCCGATTTTCTGGCAAGTAATTTTTCGAGAAAAATTGCCGAAATCGTCTGTAAAACAACACTTTTAGCTGTATTTGAGCCTTAATTAGCGATTTTTGATGATTTATAGCCGAAAAACTTGCGATTTGTTGCGATCTTTTTATGCGTTTTTTAATGCCCAACCCCACTCCTTAAAATTTTGGCTCAGATGACCCGACCGGCGCCAGAGCCCCCAACCTCCTTCCCCTTCGGTGGATGACCTGTATGCCTTGCCTGTCAGTAGTTTTTGGAACAGAAAGATAACGATGATCAGTTTTCAAATCAAATCCCAATCAAGTCTGATGAGACTCAGTTCAAGCTGACTAGAGGGCCACTTTGGAAAATCACTGATTTGACGTTTTGTTGAATAAACGCTGTGTCTTACAATCCAATGGATATTGTACTATGTTTATTTGAAATTTGATAGAATTTCGTTCACATGCACATAGCCGCCATCCGCGCCAATAACAATCAAGCATGGGACACCCTGTCTGTGTGTGTACAAACTACTGAAAGCATACAATTCTCCATCACCCACGGAACCTCACAAACGGACCAGAGCTAAGCCTTATACCTACAGTGCAGGTATTGATGGGCACGTAAATTAATTTCCGTTCCCATCTCTAATGCACTGCACTATTATCAGTAGAGTCAGTGGTACTGTAGTTAGTGTCTTTATTGATGGGCACGTAAATTAATTTCCGTTCCCATCTCTAATGCACTGTACTATTATCAGTAGAGTCAGTGGTACTGTAGTTAGTGTCTTTATTGATGGGCACGTAAATTAATTTCCGTTCCCATCTCTAATGCACTGCACTATTATCAGTAGAGTCAGTGGTACTGTAGTTAGTGTCTTTATTGATGGGCACGTAAATTAATTTCCGTTCCCATCTCTAATGCACTGTACTATTATCAGTAGAGTCAGTGGTACTGTAGTTAGTGTCTTTATTGATGGGCACGTAAATTAATTTCCGTTCCCATCTCTAAGTGCAGGTCACGGAAATTGGTCGCCTTAATGAGCATTTCGGCGGCCAGCAGCAATTAGTCACGGAACGTCCTATTTATAAACACAGGCTGGCCTCAAACTAATTCCGTGTCTCACGGAAAATCGTATGCTTTCAGTGGTTTGTTTGTACTCTGGGCGGTGGCGAAAGTCTGTGTACCTTGACAGCAAGCGTTTTGCAACTAGATTACATAGCAGTGTACATACCTGCACACAGTGTCCGAGTAGGGAAAGGTGGAGAAGTTGCGAGTCATGTCATCAGTGCGACACTTGCCGTACTTGGCACTTTCGGTCAAGATGTAGTGTTCTCGTCTGATTAGAATCGACGCTTGCACGCCGGTCGGAATGTGGATCTGACGCTCATCGGCCGGGTTGTAGTGGTCTGCGATTCTGATCTGAAAGTAGTGGTCAGAGGTCAGGGTTCTGTAAGTAAGAGCTTGTTTTCTTTACGAAAACTCCTTGAAAATCGGGCGGCGTCTCGAGAAACGCGGCGTCGTTTGCTGTACGTATCGCCAGGCCCAGTCCGGCGCCAGCGCCAGCGCCGGCAAGTTGCTGCGCGACTGAGTTGTTGAAAAGATAGCAGGTGGCTTGGCCTGGGTCAAACACTGCGTCGAACCATTTCTCCGGCTCATCCAGGCAACTGGCGTCATTAATGAATATACAGAAGATGACGATCCATCTCATCTGAAACAGTCAGCTGTTTACTGTCACTTTACTACATAGTGCATTTCTATTTTACTTCTTACGAAAACTCAGTCCATCAATTTAAATTTTTTCGTTTTCCATCAACCATCCCAAGGGTCAGTGCCCCTACTAGAACTACACCTCCTCATACTGTAGCCTCACTGCTCATCTCCAGATGGTTTGCAATAAGAAGAGGGAGCAAGAGACCAAATCTGGTCAAGGGCATGGACAGTCATGCTCATCAACTCAGTCCCTGCTGTGTCGTGTGAGTGCATATGTATGAATCTGCATATGCGTTTTAGGTGTGACTGATATTATCATAGAGTGGTGTACAGTATCTGTGGAGCTGTCACCCCTCTGTTGTATTACGTATCTGCTATAACTGGCAGGTCAATGATACCAAGAATGCATAAAGGAGCAGCAAGAATATGCCACTCAGCGGCCGGCCGAGTGTGGATACGCTGCACCATAATTATTCGGGAATCCCTGATGATACTGATCCCCTGCCGGCCGATCATTACTCCGGTCCGAATTTTAAATTGTTTGAATGAGCTAGCACCCTCTTCATACCAAATCATTGGAGTTCCTTCCGACCTTGGTGAACAGTTTCTCCAAGTCAAGTTTCCCAGTGTTGTTTCGAGTGACGTGTGTCTCTATATAAGGGTAGTTCCGCTTAAAATAGTCGGTTTCCACTGGTTGGTCAATGAAAACTCGACTCATTTCTTCCAGCACTTGCTTTACACTTTGCCCTCTAAGCACACGTTGCGCATATTTGGTCATATTGGATGCTTCTGCAAATATTTTATTACACTAATTGATTAGCAAGTAAAGTATCATTGACCTTTCTCAAGTTGATGGGTGGTCGGCAATGTTTTGAGAAGTTTGTCTGCTTTCCACACTAGCTTCAAATCTTGTAGGAAAGCCCAGGCTACACGATCCCATCCATGAGCAGCTCTCGCTACCTCATGTCTGACTCGGGCGAATGCTTCGGCCCTTTCGTATGCATTCAAACCAAATCGATCAGCCACTTCTGCAGTTTTCTGCCAGGCTCTCTCGTAGTCTGCTTGTAAAGCCTGTCACAACCAGTAGAAATTAAAATTTGTACAAGTACCATACATGTAGTGTAGTGTATGTATGTATACCCCACCGATTAAGGTTAAACCATTACAGGGGTTTGGGGTTGCAGGTATATGACACATACATGTAACAGGGGGTCTGGGGGTCTGCCCCCCACCCGACTAAGGCCAGGCCCCCCCTGAGACGATTTTTCCGAGCCCCATCCGATTTTCTTGCAAGTAATTTTTGGAGCACACTTTTGTTTCAGACACAAAAATTGCCAACCTTTTTGATCTGTATTTCAGCCCAACTTAGCGATTTTTGGCGATTTTTTCGATTTTTGACCGGTTTTAGTGCCCATCCCCATACCAAAATTTGGGCTCAGAGCCCCAACCCCCTACCCCCCTTCGGCGGATGACCTGTTACATGTATGATATGACAAGTATAGGTACTGTACAGCTATGCAGTATCAAAGCTCTGAATACTGTTAAGCATCTACTGTACTAAACCGGGCGTTTATGTATTTTGTGTCTTGCACTGAATCTATCAAATTACCACAGAGAAGAAGGAACTATTTGCTCGAATGTAGCCCATCGCCTCTGCATATGCCATGTGTTCATCTTTATGGTACTCCCAACCTTGCAGAGCGCTCAATGCGTAATTTACAACCACTGGTGGGATGCGAAGTTTTTCGGGACGGTCGAAAAGGACTGGATTGGAGAAACAGATCTGTACGCTGGGGAAGGCCAGACTAATCTCGGATATATACTCATAGGTGGGAACTATGGGACTCTTCTTGTACTCCTCTACCACCATGTACCCCTCGTAGACCATGAAACTGAGTGCTGCCACTAGAATTGACGTCCATACGAACTGGCCGCAAGGGCTGAGAGCATTCTGAAGGTGGGCGATGCCGTGGATGTAGGTGCTGTTAGCGAACTTCACCCAGACTGCTTTTAACCAGGACATTTCTTTCTAAATTACCGTATGTTAGATTTAAAGGCGGATTTGATACTTCTGCTTAAGCCTATACCACTATAATTGGAAATGGAAAATCGCAAGTGCATGGAGGAGCCTACCTGTCTGGAAGCGGGATGGAGGTCTGAAATAAAAGCGTTCAACTTCTCTGTTGCTTGGTAATAAAGATGGGCCCATTAGGCTCGCGCAAGCAGAAAATTATTATTATGTAAGATGACAAAGCCACTTAACAGATCTGCAGCTGTCCATTTTTCTAAAAAATCGGTTCTTCTGCTTACCCTCTTTCCAAATCATCAGCTTTGGCCAGGCCAACACGTAACGTGTGTTTGTATTCGCCTGAGATTCAGACCGATATTGACGAACAGAAACAGGCAGGCAGCCGGGCACATGTTTGTACTGCACTGTACTGTATTTACTGTACTGATTAAAAACAACACCATGCAATGCACAGTAAACGGTTTGAGTCTTAAAACTACCTATACTTGGAAAAAATTACGAAACATGAACGCACAGCAGAATTTAGAATTGTGAACGTTAAAAAGTATCAGACAGTTCACGCAATAACAGTGTGAATGAAACACTGCTCACAAATCTCAAACTCATTCAAACTCGGGTCATAGTCACGGCAGGAAAATGATTCCAAATATGGCTAGCAGTAGGGAAAAAGGTAATCGTTCTGCAACCAGTCATACCCACCGCCCTACCGTGACTGAGTCTATTACTATGTCTACCAAATCACAGGCTGAATCGCGCCATCAACGCAGAACCGAGCACCCTAGTAATAACTGTAGAAAATCTGGATGCATCGTTGCACAGATAGCCGCCAGATCGGCACAATTTGTATCGATACAGAACTGTAATCATTCAATAACTGAATGTATGAGCGAACAAAGTTGTTTTGATGTTGTTTGAGAAAGAAGTATTGAACATTTTCCAACTTTGTTCGCCATTTCTGAGTAGATGGAAACCAGATTTCAATAGCGTACAAGATTTGCGGTAGATTAACACCCAAATAGACACGCTCCAAAACAGGGATGTGAGGTGTGTTTTTTCGGTGTTTTTTTTTCGAAAAAACCGGGTCGGAAAAAAACATAAATCGCAGGAAAAACTCAAGCTAAAAATAGCTAATTTATGTCATTTTTCTATCCAAAAATGGACTTTTGCGATGTATAATAGGCCATACTGACTCAAAACTGTTAGAAAAACAACAGAAAAGACCAAATTTGGCATGATAAAACAAAAATGCAAACTGCTGTAAGAAAATTTGCATATAGACTTTATTGATTAAGCCTGTCAGGGACTGTTTCATGCCTGTTTCGTGACTTATATCTATGTAACACGTGTATTTCTGGTCTGAAAAGACTGAAGGCGCTAGAAAGCGTTAGGAATCATAAAACCAGTCTAGGATACTCAGAACTTGGGCTGGAGTTTTTTCCGCGATTTAGGAAAAAAACCGGAAAAAAAACCGAAAAAAGAACTGAAAAAAAACAGGCCAAGGTTTTTTCGGAAAAATATACAACCCTGCTCCAAAACATAAAATGGGCAAGCGCCTCTAAAGAGTCTGAAAGGCGCTCCTAGGGCCATCTTGGCCTGTACACAGACGTTTTTGGTTTGCTATACAAACGACAAATCGCGATCAATCAATACACCAAGATATCGATGGCATTCAACTAGCTCAGTGTCCAGCCTATCCAATGAGAGTGACTTTGGAAGTTTTGGAGGAGTTGGATGAAGTACAATGTATTTGGTCTTAGTAGGGGAAAGATTTAGATTTAAAGATGTGATAGTTTGGCTAAACAACTCGACATCTCGTTGGAGGGCTAGTCGATCATCCACTGAATTGATTGCACGAACCATACATGAATCATCTGCATACAAGTAAAGCACTGTACCGTTACTGTAGTGTTGTTTGGCGAACACATGTTCCAGCGGCAATCCAGGAAGGTGGGATGCAGATCGAAGTTAGCATCATCTGGCAATACAGGAACATGATATGTGGCGTTTCGTTACCATTTGGGGACTAGCCAGGTCAACCTGGGGCATTTTAGAGTCAGCACGGGAATCGCTCAGTGAGGGTAGGTCGAGCTGCCCCGGTGGCGGTATCCCCCCCCAAGGGGGGATTCAAAACAAAAAAACCAAAAAAAAAAAAAAAAAAAAAAAAATAAAAAAATAAAAAAAAAAAAAAAAAAAAAAAAAAAAATATTAAAAAAAATAATTAAATAAAAAACAACCCCCGCCACACCTCTGCGTTCCCGTCGCGCGGGGGGGGGGAACAACCGGCCAGGGGGTACCAGGAGGGTAATCAATCAAATATCCTTCTACCAAAACCACTAAATCTACTACTCTCTCTCATACAAACCATCTTTCACTAACACTAACCCTCTCTACCTCCTGAAAGGTTGACGAAAGAGGTGCCAACCGTTCATTCTAAATCCCAAACTCACAACACTTAACACCTTTCTCTCACTATATCCTAACCAGGGAGGTGAGTACCACCAACCCCCTTATTGTGCTTATATACTTATATTACGTGTTTCCGTTTGACAGCGCCGAAGCCCCGCCACGATCTTTACGTTAACTCTGAAGAAATAGGGCTAATATCAGGCGCAGCTTAGGCTGCCTCCTTGTCGACCGGAACGCTCTTGCTGTAGCTAACTTATCTTTCCTTTCAGTGACTTCTACGATGTTCTCCTTATTCAGCTGGAATTGTAACAGTCTTGCCCCTCACGTTGAAGAGTTACGAAACCACCTCCACACGACCAAGCCCAGCATTGTTCACATTCAAGAATCCCGTCTACTGCCTCACCAAAGCCTGTCCTTTCCTGGCTACCGCGTCTTCCATGCCCCACGAGCTCAAGGCACAGGCGGCGGCCTGACCACACTGGTTCGACGTCCTCTACAAGCTCAGACCTTGCCTTTTCAAAACCCTCATGGTGATACCATCGAGCTCCTCCACATTAAAGTTTATTTTGGCAAGCGATGTTTCACCTTCTGCAACATCTACAACCCATCACCAGCCAAAAATCCCCACTTCGATCCAGCTCTCTTCGCGCAGTTCCCAACACCATGCATCCTCAGTGGTGACTTCAACTCTCTCCACCCTGATTGAAACCAAGGAGGCGTGTCACCAGAAAACGCACATGGCACAAAACTAGCTGACTGGCTCGCCAACACCTCTTTCCAAAACCTCCTCGATGAAGACGTTCTTCCTACTTTAACCCACCGAATCCATGGCACTCAGACTCCCCCTGACCTCATACTAGCTACTCTCCCCCAGACGATCACTTGGTCTCTGTCTGTAGGACCCACACTTGGCTCTGATCATGCCAGTCTCACTTGCACTTTCCATCTTCCACGATTCCACTGTGCCAGCCTGCGAACCAAGAGCAGTTTCAACTTCCAAAACAGAATTGATGGTTTCTTAAAGTAAAAAATTTATTGAGGGAAAAAAAAAGATGAGGGGTGGTTGAATTAAATTATTGGATTGGAACTGGTTCTCTTAAAAGCGTTAGAAAAAATTTATTGGGGGGGAAAAAGAAAAAAAAAGAGAAAAGGGGGGGGGGGGAAAAAGGGGGGGTGGGGGGGGTGTGGTTGGGGGGGGGGGAAAAAAGACATTTTTTTTAATATTGTGGTGAATAAAGTTATACATACACGTAGATACGTATTGTACTAACACTCCTCCTTGTAACCGCCTCAGAGCACT
The DNA here is from genome assembly GCA_030248155.1 of Sabatieria punctata. Taxonomy (NCBI): domain Eukaryota; kingdom Metazoa; phylum Nematoda; class Chromadorea; order Araeolaimida; family Comesomatidae; genus Sabatieria; species Sabatieria punctata. The sequence goes on from JASANB010001345.1 coordinate 79,572, forward strand.
AGTGCTAGATAATTCGACGAAGAAGAGGACAAAGATTCGAGAAGAGGACAAGTTACTACACACAGGTAATTAAAGCCAAATTGCGTTCAGAACAGAACTACAAGAACACAATAAAATTCAGAACGCAAACGATGGTGAAAAGTCGCAGAAGAAGGCAGACGAAAAGCGACCTTTTCTACCAGAGAATGACAAAACGTGAGTGCCTAACCTAAGCTCATGCCCATTCCTTGTATGTGTTTTGAGAAAACTGAAAGTGGCAAGGCTTTTGTGAGCGGGTCCGCCAACTGTTGATCTGTTGGAATGTACTGCACTTTGACGTATCCAGAAGACGCATAGTCTCTGACAAACTTGAGCTTAACATCAATGTGCTTCATACGTTGGTGCGAAGTAGGATTGGTGGCAAGAGAGACGGCGGCTTTGTTGTCCTCAAAAATGGGTGTGACGTTTCTTTGTGGTAATCCCAGTTCTTCTAACAGAGTACGAATCCACTTCACTTCGGCCACAGCTTCTGAGAGTGAAATAAATTCTGCTTCAGCTGTCAACTTGGCAACTAAAGTCTGCTTCTTGCTGCGCCAGCTGACTGGTCCTCCACTTAGAAGACACAAATATCCTGACGTAGAGCGGCGTGTGTCAGGGTCGCCTGCCCAATCAGCATCGGCAAACACGGTGAGTGTGGAGGTGCAGCAGCCAACGGTTACACATCAATAGCACCAGTTATACATACACGTAGATACATATTGTACTAACAGGTTCAACCTCAGCTGTGAGGAAATTGATGAGTGGGACATCGAACATGCCAAGCTTCGAGACCTCCTCCCCAAAATCACCAACTTAATTCGTGCTGCAGCAACTGACAGCATCCCCAGAGGAAAGCAGAAGCATTACAAGCCCTTTTGGACTGCCCAGCTCACTTACCTGTGCAATCAGAGAGGCAAATTCTTACGCCGATTCCAGCAACACCCCACACAACTCAACCGCACCATCAAGAACCGCTGGAACGCCATTTGCCAGAGGAAGGAAGATCAAGACAGCCGCCCGTACCCACTGGCGCTCCCTCTGCTCCAAAGGCCTCTCCACGCGTCACGTACAACGCATAGTCCATCATCTTTTTGCTGGGAAAATTCACTCCCATCCTGCACAATCACAAGACTCTTGTCTACTGGCGTGCCCAAGCCACAGCCTTTGCCAAGTTTTACCAGCACACAGATCTGATCCAAAAGTTCCGCGACCCTCCCACTGATGCTCAGCAACGTGCCCTTGTGCAACATCTCCGCAAAGACGTCAGTGCCATCAACAAACACACCCCCAACAAACCATCTCACCTCTTCTTTGCCCCCTTCTCCCTCAACGAGCTGATCGCTGCCCAAACCGCCATCACCCTCCGACGCGCCCCTGGTGCCGATGGAATCTTGCCTGAATACCTGTCCCACCTGAAAGGACCAGGCCTCCAAGGCATCCTCAGACTTTTCAATCGACTCTGGCAGTATTGTCTTATGCCCAAAGACTGGAAGCGTGTGATAATTGTTCCCATTCTGAAACCCAACAAAGACCCAACCTTACTTTCCTCTTACCGCCCCATTGCCCTCGCCTCTCAGCTTGGAAAGTGGTTTGAAAGACTCATTCATGGCCGCTTCCAGTACTGGCTCGAAACCCATCCCCGATTCAACCCCACACAAGCTGGGTTCCGACCCCACCACAACACCACAGACCAGCTCATCCGGCTCACCCAATCCATTGAAGCTGGATTCCAGAAGAGACATCACACGCTTGCTGTTTTCCTTGACTTCAGTCAGGCCTTTGACTCTGTCTGGCATGATGGCCTCATTGCCAAACTCCACGACCTTGGAGTCCATGGGAAAATGTTCATCTGGATAACTGATTTCCTTCAGTCTCGCTCCCTCCAAGTCAAGGTCAACAACACCTATTCCCGCCCTTATCCCTCTACCATCGGCATGCCCCAAGGCTGCATCTTCAGCCCCATTTTATTCTCAGCCTACCTAAATGACTTGGATCAAGCCCTGCCACACAACATCTCCATTGGAAAATATGCTGATGATGTTGTCCTCTCTCTCACAGGTCCCAATCTCACCCGCCTTAGTGCTGAGATGAACCGCGCATTAACTGCACTCAGTGCCTGGCTCCACTCCTGGAAACTCAGCCTCAACGTCAACAAGTGCCAGGCCACTGTCTTCAGCCTCAGTCACCAAGACACCCTTGCTCGCTACCCAATCCAACTCCAATTTGAGAACCAAACTCTTCCCACCACTCCAACACCCATCTACCTTGGACTCACCCTTGACTCCAAGCTTACCTGGAAACACTACATCACCAAAACCGTCAGCAAAGCCATGCGGCATCTCGCGGTTCTGAAAAAACTCACAGGCACATCCTGGGGCCTCAAAGCTGCTGACATGACCCAACTGTATAAATCCTACCTCCGGCCTGTACTCGAATATGGAGCTGAAGTATGGCACATGCAGCTGTCTCCCACCAGATCGACCGAGTTCAAGGCAAGGCCCTCCGCTTAGCCCATGTGGTACCCGCCCACACGAGTCAAACAGCCCTAGAAATCGAGAGCAACATACCACCTGTCTCCCACCGCAGACATGCCAAAGTAGTTGGGAAATACGAACAAACCCTCCACAAATCTGATTCTCACTGTCTCAAACGCCACATTGTTGACTACCAAGCCATCCCAGAGAGGAAACGCCACCGACTCCAACGTTCAAACTTTGTCGAATATGCCTCTCACTTCACTGCTGATATCCCCCGCCCATCTCGCACTCCCACTCCCCCTCTCCCCATTCACCCTTTACAGCTTGATGCTACTGACCTGGCCTTCTGGCTCCTCCACAGCGAACCATTTGACCAATCTATCTCCTTCCCTCAAACTGAATGGATCCACGTCTACACAGATGCCTCTCTACATCCCAGTTCCCAACAGGCTGGGATTGGCTGCTTTATCCAAAGTGCCAACCTTCCTGACTCTTCCCACACTGAACCCGCTGATGGTCTTTGGAGCACCACCTGTTGGATGTGGCTCAAATCCCGCGATGGACGGCTCAATCGCAGTTCCGCTCGACCCTCTTTTCGGCCGGTACCCCCCCCTCCCTTGCGCGCCTTTTTTTTTTTAAATTTTCTTTTCTCTCCGGGGCGTGGGGGTGTGGCCCAAAAAACTATAGGCAAACAAATTAGCATAACACACAACACCCAGCGAGCGCCGAACAAATTAGTAAAAACATTAATCTGTTCAAATGTATCATTTGACATTCCCAACTAGAGATGCGCACGGGCCGGGCTGGCGAGGGCACTTTTGGGCCCGCCGGGCCAGGCCGGGCCGGCTGGTCGGCCCGGGGTGGCCCGAATTTCTAATTTTTTCTTTCTAATTCTGACAAATTAATGAATCTTCGACTTCGTTTTCTTCAATTTTGTTACAAAAATAACGTTTATATCAGTTAAAGATAAAAAATGAGCCTGAATACGGAAAAATTGCAAAAAAAGAGCGAAAAAAGTGCTAAATTTGGCTCATTTGAACCCAGCCGATTATTTTACCAAAAAAAACGGGCCGGGCCGGGCTGAGTGGCAAACGGGCCGGGCCGGGCCGGGCCACAAAATTTGGAAAACGGGCCGGGCCGGGCCGAAAATTTCGGCCCGAGCGCATCCCTATTCCCAACAACAACAAATACGAAAAAACTAAAACAAAACGTCCTAATCAATCTGGAGCAAGCTTCTTAGTCGTGATAGCGGCCGGCAGGGGCAGCAAAGTTGCGAGTTACAACAGTCTTGACAGTCTCCGAAATAAGCCGGCGCTGATGACCAGAGGAAGTGTGGGTACAAGAGGGCCCGTGCAGAGCAATTGCAGATTGTCTGGGGGGGCGCGTCTCGTTGCACTGAAGCAGCCTGAGTAAAACGAGGTCCATGGCCAGAGGGACGGGGACGGTGCACTCGTTGGTAACAGTAGAAGCGGCGGTGACCGGGCCTTTTTTAAAATGTGCAGAAGAGATGCCGCCAAGACCACCTCCTGTGGCGGTTTGTGCGCCAGAGTGGAGACGTGCCCGATCGAAATTGTCCCCGGCTGTGCGCGGCTGGCTGAATGCGGCGCACACGGTACGACTGACGACCTGACGACAAGTAGGTGGGCCGTTGGAGCGTTGCTGCTGTCGTTCGGGATAACGGTCCGGCATCGGTCTGTCCAGCACAGAACGCCTGCCGTTTGAGCGCGGCGGGTCGTCAGACACACGAACCACCATCGGCGGAGCAGCAGAACGACCACCAGAACTAAAACAGATATAGGCAGCTTGATTCTGTTAATCAACTACTGGTCTTCGGCTGGGCCTTCCAAAGGCACCAACAGATGAATAGCACGAACCACTCTTTTGCCGTTAGCAGTAACTAATTCAGCAGAACGGCATAAATTGTCGGGGCCAAAATTTAGCTTGGTAATTTTTGCGAGAGGCCAAGTTCCTCGGGGTGATGCCTGCTTCAGCAAAACGACTGAACCAACATGGGGTAACTGGTTATCCGACCCGTGTTCACCTTGCCGAAATCTGTTGATTTGAAGCTCTCGCAAATTAAGCAAATACTGGGCATGCCAAATCGACCAGAAATAATTGCTTAGTTTTTGAGAGGATTTCCAGAATTTGACAAAACGTTGTTTGCGACTACTGTACTGAGACGATGGCAAGTATTCAGGGTCAGATTCGGGGGTAAAGGCAGGTAGCAATTGAGGATTTCCCCCCAGTAGGTGCAATGGCGTCAAAAGTTCTTCAACAGAGTCATTGGGTGCAACCAACGGGCGCGAATTTATAAGCCGTTCAATATCGAGTAGGATGGTCTGCAATTTGAAAACTGTAACCAAGTGTGAGCCCAACACACGTTTCAAAGCCCGTTTAGTTGTTTGAATGAGGCGCTCATAAAAGCCTCCCATCCACGGAGACAGAGAGGGCAAAAAACGTGAAGTAATGCAGTTTTGCGCTAGATATGGTCCAAATGGGCTGGCTGCTAAATCTACCAACGAAAACAAAAAGGATAGCGACTTGTCGGCAAGCTTGAAATTGCTGGCGTTATCAGAAATAACGAAACGAGGAACACCTCGGTGAGCCATGAAGCGCATAAAGGCAAGCAAGAATTCTTCTGCACTACAATTGAGCACTAATTCCAAGTGGATTGCTCTTGTCACAGCGCAAGTGAACAGAGCAATCCAGACTTTCTGCTTCGAAATTGGAGAGTTATCGGCAGAAGTCATTGTGACATACAGAGGGCCGAGGTAATCGATACCAGCACTCTGAAAGGGCAACTGTCTTGTGACCCGAAATTGCGGCAGTGGAGGAAATTGGGGTGCACGAAACGAACCACCACTGACTCTGCGACAGAGACTACAATTACGCAAAACAGCTTTTACAGTATTACGGCCCTGGGGAATCCAGTACTGATACCATAGTTGAGCTAATGTTTGGTTGACGCCAGTATGAAGCAAGGAAACATGAGCTGAATAAATGACTAGCCGAGTAAATGGGTGTTTTTTAGCTAATAAACTCGGTTCTTTAGCTTCAGGAGAAAGATGCGCGTAAGCATAGCGACCATGACACCGGAGAATGCCCTCAGGGTCTAAGAATAGACCTAGCTGTCGAGATAAGGGCGTTACACGATTTTGTTTCAAGGCTTGGATTTCGGTAGAAAAACAGTCGCGTTGTGTATATTTGAGCCAAAATTTTTGAGCAGCCGAAATTTCCATAGATGTCAGAGGGGCTGGTACAGCTTTTGCGCGTCTTTTAGACCGAGTGCGAGCACTAATGCGGCGAGACAAAAGTGCTTTCCAAACGCGAACAGCGCGTAAAAGCCAGGTGGTGACCCGGAACAGTGTATGAACATGTCTGAAACGTTGGACGTCAAGCAGAGAACTTTCTGTAACCGCTGGCGTTTGACTTGTAACACAGCTGATGACTGCTTCGGTGAGGGGGCTGTTTGCATTAGCAGTCTGAAAACGCTTATTGCGGGGCCACTGCTCAGAATCTAAACGCAACCACAACGGTCCTTCCCACCAGAGACGGTTGTCAACTAGAGGAGGGTAATTATCCGGTTTGGTAGGAATATCCGCTGGATTTCCTTTGCCAGGGATTGACCGGATTTCAACCAGGGAGTACTGCTGAATTTCAGAAATACGATTGCGCAACCAAACCGGCAAGACGCGGTCAGAAACCAACCAGGCGCAAACGCATTCAGAATCGGTCCACAAAAATTGACTGGAAATGGGGATACGTAATTGCTCGTGCAAAAATTTCAGAAGTCTAACACCAAGCAATACGCCCAAGAGCTCTAGACGGGGAAGGGTGACTGTCTTGACAGGTGCCAATCTGTTTTTGGAAAAAAGCAGAGCAGTAGTGATGGTGCTCACTGTTTCTAGCCGAATAAACACGACAGCAGCATATGATGTTTGTGAAGCATCTGTAAAGCAGTGGAGCTGGACAGATTTAGCTGCACTAGGGCTGCCAATGAAGCGAGGAAAACGAATGCTAGAAACAGAGGCCAACTGCGCTAGGGCCTTGGAACAGGGAGCGCCCCATTCCGGCGGCAGAGCATCGTCCCATCCAAGCTTTTCTTTCCACAATGACTGGACAAGTCGTTTAGCGGGAGCGACTAATGGGGCAACAAGTCCCAGAGGGTCGAAAACGTGGGATAACTGGGAGACGAATTTCCGCTTGGTTAGCAATGATGACGGCTCGATTTTAAGGTCAGCAAGAAAGAAAACGTCAGAACTGGTATCCCACCGTAAGTCTAACACTTTCGAGACTTGATTTGGGGCCCGATCTGTGTCAGGAAGCTGGTTCAGAAAGGCAGAACTGTTTGACGACCATTCCCGCAAATTCATGCCTGCCAGAGAAAAAAGAGACTTAGCGCATTCGTAAAATTGAACCGCAGCTGGCAGAGAGTCGACAGCAACCAGTACATTGTCTACATATATGTTACTGGCAATGAGATCTGCAATGGGACAGCGAAACTCGTGACGTTTCAAATGGTGACGAATCGTGGCGGCTAAGAGGAATGGACTGCAAATGAGTCCAAAACTGACTCGCTGAAAACGAAAGGTTCGCAAATTGGCAGAGGAAATGTCGCAACAACGAAGGTCTTTGATCCACAGGACGCGCATGAGATCGCGGTGTTCAGTGGCGACCGCAACTTGGAGAAATGCTTTCTCCAAATCGCTGAGCAAAGCGATGGCACCTAAACGAAATCGAAACAACAGACCGCAAAGGTCTTCTAATCCAACCGGGCCGCAGTACAAGTTTTGATTGAGACTGCGGCTGGTCTTGGTAGGTTTAGCACTGGCGTCATATACAATTCGAATTTTTGTGTAATTGCTAGAAGGACGAATGACGCAGTGATGTGGGACATAGTAGAGCAGAACCCACAGGAGCCAAATCGTTGGGAATTTCTTTCAGAATCCCTAGCGACAAATACTCTTCGAAAATCGAATTGTACTGATCAAGCAGATCAGGAGTGCTACTCAAGCGAGTCAACAAAGAACGAAGGCGATAAAGTGCAAGGTAGTAGTTGTCTGGAACCTCGATTTCGCCACATTTAAATGGATAGTGCACTTCATAGCGGCACTGATCGGGCAAGTAACGAATGGTCGAATTGAAGCGCTCTTGGACATAGTCGTCCTCTTCTTTGAACTTGGTATCTAAAATTCTGACAGACTCCAGTGACCACAAATGGTCCAAATTATTGAAGGACAGAGCAGAAGTCTGTACAAACAACGAAGAAACAAGCGGCAATGAAGCCAAGGAGTCAGCTGATGTCGGGCCAGTCAAAATGTAACCAAGTCGAGAACTAAGAAGCGAAAACGAAGGGGTGAGCGGAATGAGTGGCTCCATGTCAATGACCTGAAATAAATAGTCGAGCCCGAGTAGCAAATCGATAGGTGCAGCTTGAGGGGCGTCAACTGGAGGGTCAGCTAAGTCATAGTGCTGCAAATGAGGCAAAAGCGATGTTGGAACTGGTTGACGCATCAGAGGCTGTGTAAAGAAGTTGCACAACGTGGCATTCATGACCAAAAACGAAGAGTCCTTGAAATCCAGACGAAACTGCACGCGATGAGAGCGATGCAGGCGAGGGGCTTGCGCGAAACTTGCAACGAAAAAGTCATCAGCACCGAGAGACGACAGACCCAGCTGACGACTGACAGCTGTGCGAAGAAAGGTTTTCTGGCTGCCACAGTCAAGCATTAACCGAACTGGGAAACTTTGGCCGGTCTGCACATTATGAATAGTTGTGCTAGCTGTAAGTAACAAGCCTTGTTGACGATGATCGGCCACAGTGAGAACATGGACAGGCAGGTCAGGCGTGCTGGGTGACGACTGTGAAAGACTACCAGCAGCTACGGATAGGTCGGCTGACTGAGTAGGAAACAAGGTATCGACAGAATCAACCGCTGCTAGAGCTTGCACGGTTTGATTTCGAGGTTTGGAGCTTCGTGTTTTTGCGCAGTACAGGTAGTTTGACAGTCCGCCGAAAACAAGAGCTCCGACTGGTTAGAAAACTTATGAAAGGTCTCTTTGACTGCGTTAGAAAGGTGTTTGACATTTTCGCCCAATTTACGTGCTTCATCAATCAAAAACTGACGCCGCTGATCGCGCGTAAAATACGACTCGGAGGTCAAATCAATAGACATTGCATTGATTCACAACAGCAATGTAAATAAAGAGACTCACTTCCCACGACGAGGAGGAGGAGCTTTCTTACCACTGCGCCGACGGTTGACTGATGGCATTCCAATTGGGATCGCACGCTGACTCGATGGCACCAAACTGTTGGATACGGCTCAAATCCCGCAACGGACGGCTCAATCGGAGTTCCGCTCGACCCTCTTCTCTGCCACGACACGACCTCTCCTTAGCTGCCTTTTTACTTTACAATAACTATTCTCTCCTCGGCCTAGTGCCGTTGACCCAAAATGCACTAACTGGCAAACAAATTAGCATAACACACAACACCCGGCGAGCGCTGAACAAATTAGTAAAAACATTAATCTGTTCAAATGTATCATTTGACACCACCGACCTGGAACTGAAGGCCATCCATCGTGGACTCACCCTCAGCCACCAGACTCTCCAATCACAACACGTCCACAAAATTGCACTTCTGACTGACAGCCTGAGTGCCCTCCACTGCCTCCGAACTGCTTACAATAGCCTCCGTTCACAGACTGACCTCATCTACTCCATCCAAATAACCATCCAAGACCTCACGCAACTTTGCAAACGGCTGTTCAACCAGCCACTCTCACTCACCTTCAAATGGGTCCCTGGACATACTGGCATCGCTGGCAACGAAATCGCTGACCGCCTTGCCCGTCAATCCTCAAGAGCTCCCCCTTACAAATCCCCCCTTCGTTATCACATCCTACAAAGATGGCTCAAGCAAGATCTCACCACCACTTGGATACAACAATGGGCCAGTTCCACCCAGGCCCGGCCCTACTACCACCACCGCCCTGCTCCCATTAAAACTGACCCAATCAACAAACTTCCTCGCTGGGAACACCGCGCCATCCTCCTGTTGCGCCTCCACCAGTTTCCCACTGCCCAATGGCTCAACCGCATCGGCCAACAAGCCAATCCAAATTGCAGCTGTGGTCATATTGAAACCGTGGCTCATCTGCTTCTCCACTGCCCAACCACCGCCCAGCAGCGTGCTACCGTCTGGAATCCACCCTCCCGCACCCTCCATCAAGCTCTATATGGCACCCTCCATGATCTTCAACTAACGCTCCAATTCCTCAAAGCCTGCCAGCGGCTACAGTAGCAGTATTTCCGGTCGTCGAGAGTCACCGAAAAAGATCGCAGTAAGCTGATCTAAAGGTGGGCCATTTGCACATAAACCATAAACCATAAACAAAGTACACTAGCAATGGGGTCGGATTGTAATTTATTTGGCAGTTTCCCACAGCCGGGCGTCGATAAAAAAGCAGCGATGGATATTTTTCCGAAAAAACCTCGGCCTGTTTTTTTTCAGTTTTTTTCGGTTTTTTTCGGTTTCTTTCCGAAATCGCGGAAAAAACTCAAGGTCAAGTTCGCGGTATCCTCAGAAATACAGGTTGTTGTTGTTGTAACTTTTTGTCCTTTCGGACTAGGAGTAGCCAACTGCTATAGAGCAGGAAGAGACACAAGGTCCGGCAGCCTCCTTAACAACAACCCTCGCCTTTGCTGTTGGTGTGTGCTAGACAGCGCCGGTTTGGTCCCCATTTATCTACTTGCCATTGCTGACTTTCGACGGCCTGGGTTGGGCTTTGTGTCGACTACTTCCCATCGCCTCGACAGGTTTCGAACCCGCAAACACACTGCTTCCACGGGTGCCGGGGCCGCCGTGACACACGGGATAGCGTAAACTACCCATGGCCAGGACGCGAGGTGATAGATATAAGTCACGAAACAGGCGTGAAACAGTGCGATAGGTTCCATCAATAACTCTATATGCAAATTTTCTTATAGCAGTTTGCATTTTTGTTTTATCATGCCAAATTTGGTTTTTTCTGTTGTTGTTCTAACAGTTTTTAGTCAGTATGTTCTATTACACATCGCAAACGTCCATTTTTTAACAGAAAAATGACATAAATTAGCTATTTTTAGCTTGAGTTTTTTCCGCCATTTATGTTTTTTCCGACCCTTAGGAAAAAAACTTTTTTGTTTCGAAAAAAAACGGAAAAAAACACTGGACAAAACACACCTCACATCCCTGTAAAGAAGCAGCTAAAGTAAAACAGGATTAATCATTTAAAGTTAAACAGAAGCCATAAGTCACCTGTAATAAACTAGATGGCCTTCGCGGCAGTTTCCATGGTTGGGCGTCGAATTCGGTTGCGAAGAAATCACAGTCGACCAATAAACAGATGCATTAGTCATCTAAACTAAACTAGTAGCCAAAAGTCATCCAAAGTAAACTATTTAGTATACAGACAGTTAAAATCGGGGTCTACCAACAGGGAAGAGTATAGCTAAACTTTGAAAAGATCCCTAAACCGCGACTGTGCCGTCATCTCTCCCCACCCCATCCGAGAGCTGGCGAGTGGAAATGATAATCACTGGAATGGAACGCTGGAATGGAATCGCCAGGATAATCGCTGGAACGGAACGAACTCACAGGATGGAACGGCACATTAAACTCAAAACGCCCTAAAGCCCATCCTGCAACTATTTGCTAGACTGTATGGGTCATTAACCCAGCGGAACAGGCGTAAACTAACACTTTTATCCTTAATTACATAAAGCATACTTTTATGTAAGCTTTTAGGCTGAACACGGTGAAACGTTAAGCATACATGCAAATCTCCAAAATATTTTGAAAATTTGGGGAGGGTAGCCAAATCATTACGTAATTAGGAGGGGAGGGCTTAGCAAATGATGACGAGTCATTTCCAGGGGGGAGGTGAGATCGAAAACAGCTAAAATGCCATGACATTATTAATCTACACTGTGCATGTATTTCGTGCTCGTTTCTTTGTACATAAACTGAGTTTAAGCTTGAATGCAAGAATTATGTACACATGTTGTTTTGAAAACGTCAACATGTTTATTTACGCAGTGGGGTAAAATGTCTTAATTAACTCTGTTTTAATAAAAATAAACAAGAACAAAGAGCTAACGCACGCATTCATAAAGGTGGTATCATTATTTTTAACTTCGGGCAGCTTTTAGACGAATCTGGCAAATTTTATGTACGCTATGCTGTGCTGAAATAAAATTTCCGTTTTATTTTCGCTAAATTTTTTTGACCGTAGTGTACATAGCGTAAATGGAACAGAACAACGGCATATTTTGGTTCGCTGAAACTACGTATTCCAAGTATGGATTAGACGCTTGCTATCCGTAAAATCCCGCGATTCTCAAAATAGTAAACCGTTGCAGTAGGGCCCGACCGGAAATCCGGTTCCGGTCCAGTCCTGGATCAGGCTGCTCTGCTCTGTTTTAGCGGATTTTACGTTTGTTTACAGATGCACTCAAATGTTGACTAAATAAGTTGAACTTTGGAAGTTATGCAGCAAAATGCTGCGAATTTTAGTGCTAAAGGTTGGTGCGCGCACCAGGCCAGACTTGACCCAATCCTGAGAAAGTAATGATTAACTTAAATTGGACAACTTTTAAACCTAAAGATAACGAATGAAAATGAAAACTTTTCTTTTTGCTGTCATTTACGTAAAACTTAACCAAATAACCTAAAATTTGTAGAATGTCTTCTAAAATGTAGTGAATTTTGTCTGTTAAAATTTCATGCATCATATTTGATCAACATTTGCGGAAATGGCAGCAAAACAAAATATTGTTATATTTTGGGACGCCCTTTATGATCATAAAGCCACAAAAGTACAATTTGCGAACAATGAGCTACCGATGTTGTTTGTTGTTGATTTGAACGTACCATTGTGCTTCTCACAGGAAAAGTGTCGATAAATTTTACCGTTCCCACAAACGTTTTGGCGGTATTTCAGATCCGGTCCGGTTCCGGTCTGGCACAGGATCAGAGCCGATCTGGTCCGGTGGAAAATTTCGATCCGGTTGGGCCCTAAGTTGCAGGATGCGTTTAAAGCGGTTTGACGGTCTAATTTGCCATTCCAGTAATTTCCGTTCCATTACAGCGATTATGGCCGTACCATTCCATTCCAGCGTTCCATTCCAGCGATTATCATTTCCTCCGGCTGGCGGGGGTCCGATTCAATATTTCCAAAATAGAATCGTTAACGAATCGGCGGATGTTCGTGTCGGGCTCGGGTAATGATGGGAGAGAGGACACCACACCATGTGGAAAGTTCGATTAATTTAGTAGCTAATTAATGCCCAATTCTAAAAGAGTAGCAGATTTGTGCAGTCTGTGAAGAGAAATATTGCAATGTCTTCTCTACTTTTTTCTACGGTGCCTGTTGTTTTGATCTCTTTCCTCGTTCTGTCTTTGGCTTCTGCGGCCAACGAAGAAGACGGCAGAAAACTGCCAGATTTCTATTCGTTCACTGTCAAAGATATCGATGGCTCGCCAGTTCACTTGGAAAAATTCAGGGGATCTGTAAGTTTTTCGTAAAACTGTCCCAATAATTTAAAAAATGCCTGTTTTGATAATGCAAGTTATTTAGCTGTTATTCTAGACAAAGCTGGTATCTTTACAGAATCTTTTTTTTGTTATTTTGTGTTTGCTTTTAGCTCTGAACAGTGTTTGGCTGCCTAAAATTGCATTTTTTAAGACTGGTTTTCTGTAATAACCGACTTTTTCATGAGCCCATAGGTACAGTTGCCCCAACTTTGTTGGATCTTTGAACTTTATATATCGTTGGATAGCCCTTCCCTCACATAGTAAGAAACCACATTTGAATTTTTCAATTTCCCACCCTCTTTTGAAAAGCGATGGGAAAACGCCAAAATCGGTTTTCCGACCATAACTTCTGAACGAAACATATGGTTAGATCGCAACCCCGGGAGCTGTACGACTACGGTAGCCGAGCGTGTTTGGTAATATGCGCAGTACAATAAAAGACGCACATACACGCACAAAAAATTTGCCTGCAAAAGAAGCGTGTTTAAAACATTCTAAGTCTCCTTTTCAGTCTGGTGCACGCCAACCTTTTATTAGCACACACTCTAAACAAATTTTGTCGACTGAAAAACACGCGTTAAGAACACAAACGCGCCACCTCACACGAACTACCGGTATGTTGGAGATGAGAACTAAAATAAACAGGTGGACACATTTTCACGCTCAACGAACGAAGTACTTTGTGTGTTCAAAGATTTCGCTCTACCAAGAGCGATACGGTGATTTTGAAAAATACACCGTTTAAAAAGGAATCACGCGTTTGAACTGCAAGAGTTATTATAAAACAGTTGGCTTGGGTAAAGTGGCAATTGTGGTTTGCCGGTTTAGGGGCCGTCAATAAATTTCAAACTTCAGACAGGAGGGTGGGGTAGGTGGAGAAACTTCGCCGAGGGGAACGGGTGGGGGTGGAGTACAATGCAAGCAGAAAGTTTCGAAACTTTTTTCTGAGACTAAAACTAAAACAGAGGTTTTAGAACTTCTAAGAAAACAGCAAACTTGTTTTAAACTACTACTGTTTGAGTGAAACTTTTACCTTAAACCGGCTAAGAAACTTTAGAGGTTTTCACCTCTAAAAATACTATTTTTACCATTTACGCGAGTAAAAATTGTTTAATATTGTCCAATAAACAGTACGCAATAGACGACAAGTTCAAACAGTAATACAAGAGGTTCAAACATTAACAGCAGTGCTGACAGACAGAACATTGCGGAATCAGAATCACTGGTAGCATCAGCTTTTTGTCACAACATTTGAACTAATTAAAACAGTGGAACATGCGGTCCTTCCTCAGTCAAGAAACGCGGTCAAGCTTAGACTTTTGGGTTTCAGGCATTTTCGGATGTATTTTCTTCTAAGGGGCGGTCCATAAACTATGACGTTCAAAAGTTCAAAATTTTGCACCCCACCTCCGTCCGACGTTTTCAGCACAACCCCCCTAAAAACTACGACGTTTTTGGCTGATACCCCCGACTAAACTTGGTACTGTGTCCGAAATTGAAAAATATACAATAAAGTTTAGTACCAACTCCCACCCCCTGCGACGTTTTCCGACGTTCAACCAACCATCCCCACCCCCTCTCTGAACGTCGAAGTTTATGGACGACCCCTAACAGGGGTGCATACACAAAATTCTCAGTTCCACCCAAATGCACAAGACAGTCTTCACCACAGACCGTATGCAACCAAGCATTGCACAACAACGGACACGCTACCCATAACAGCGAACCGTCCTATCTTTGCCTTTACACTTGGCTGGCGCACTCCCAGGACAACAACTCGGCCTCCTGACCGATTTGACGAAACCGCTTCTTCACTTGTTTAGGAAACATGCTCTGCTTTTGTAGTTCTCTTTTGCGGTGGACCTCCGAATCAGTCTGAATCTTCTGTCCTGCGCGCTCCACACTAACTGAACCCGCAGACATTCCCATAGCCAGGCGATGTTTCTTCTAAAACATGATGTAATTGCCTTATCTTCACCTACGTTGCCAAATCAGATCTTATCAGGATATACGGTATCCGAGATTGTTCTGTACCAGTACGATATCATAGCATATTCATTAGGGGTGCGAAAATACATTAAGTGGAGCTATATTTTTAACGTTCTATTCAATGCAATGGCTTCCCCGTAGATCTTGCAAGCGGCGCTACATAGACTGGACTGACTAGATAGGAGAGGAGCTCGTCTTATAAAGGCTAAAGGATAGAGACCAGCAATCATACATGTGCATGGTCAGCGGCTCAGGGGGTACGGCCAGGTTTGAAAAAGGTCCTCCCAGTGAAAAACCTAGCGACATGTATGACCCACCCTACCCTATGTACGCTACTGTAAGTAAAATGAAATTTTTCCTTAAATAACATCTGTATACAGTAACATTAATGGTCCTGCCACCCTGCTCAGACCCCACCCCTTCTGCCCAGATGTATGTCAATAAGCGTGTGAACGAACCTGCATTTCCTGTAGTAGACTGCTAGATACGCCTTGCTTCAGAGTGTTTAGAGCGTGCTCCTTATGTAGTGGTCCGCCACACAGCGCAATACATAGAACAGATGATCGAGTCTAGCTTCTGCTTCTTTCTCAGCCACTCCGCCTCTTTCGATTTCCAAAGGCTTTTCAAGCGAATTTTAAGCTACAAATTAGTCATTTATGAACCAGCTTGTTAGTACCGCTATTCACGGTTGTTAGCATCAAAAACATTTTCAAGGCTCAAAGCATTTTCTTTAGATCAATATGCAAATTAAGGCAAAAAGTGGGAAAATATATACATCTAATTTTCTGTAAATTCTTCGGAAGCAGCCAACATTTTATCTGCAAGACCCTACCCCTAGACCCCCTGTTACATGTATGCTTGAGGTGCAAAAGTCGAAAATTTGTTGTAAGTAAGTACCTTACCTGTACTAGCTACTAATAAAACTACTAAAAAATTTTAACAACTGTGCCGCTACTAGTACTTTAGTTTTGTGATGGGATCCCTAAACTGTCTCGTGGGGTGATGGGGGTTTGGCCTATCTAGCTAGGGGTAACTCCTCAAACCCCTAATACACGTACATGTATGCCCCCAACTACCCCAGCTCAACTTGATACATTTATGTCATGTTATTTTAATGTACATGATTGTAAGACAGCTGCTATAGTTTTAAAATATGTATGAAAAACACTTACTGTCGTATTGTTTGAAGTACAACCAGAAGTTGTGATAGCATTCGGTCAAAGTGAGAAAATCTGGTAGCACTTGTCATTGTCAAATTCTGATTTAGTGGTACCAGAATAAGCTGTGTGAGACAACGGCATAACTTCTTTCGCTGAAATAAGCAATACACAAACCGGTTACCCATATTTAATTTAAACTTACATGTTTCTGGGTGCTCTTTCGGTATATTTTCCATAACAGCACGCCTCCAGATTCGCCGCACATGCCACAGACAGAGGCGCTTCTGCGTGTTTGTGGCGGTGAAAACCGACTTGCACGCATTCCAAAATGTTCGGGCATCGCCACTCAAAAAATACTGCGCCTTTTGAGATCACCGACTCTAAAAATATTCATATTGCAGGCAGTCACACATTGGCCGTGTAACAGCTTAATAAAACACACATTGGCCGTGGATCAGCGTAATAAATAACGAACAACACCCATTCCTGAGGACTACAGAGAGAACGCAATGAATAACAAAATAAAAAACAAGCTCATCATCACCACGCGCGACGCCCCGAAAAACTAAAAAAGAACGATCCCACAGAGGCTACCGTAATCTAGAAAAAATTTTGAAGTAGGTGGCGTAGAAACATGAAAATCACAATTGATTACGGTAGCT
This sequence comes from Sabatieria punctata, assembly GCA_030248155.1. Classification (NCBI taxonomy): domain Eukaryota; kingdom Metazoa; phylum Nematoda; class Chromadorea; order Araeolaimida; family Comesomatidae; genus Sabatieria; species Sabatieria punctata. Next base: position 96,460 of record JASANB010001345.1, read on the forward strand.
CCCGGGGTTGCGATCTAACCATATGTCTGAACGAAACAACATTTTGTAAAACTAAGCACACCATTGAATTGCTTAGGAAATTCTGCATCAGATAAACTATAAACTTATTTCATGCAATAAATTTTTTCACCGGAAAATTTTAAATTTATACTTTCATAAGAACAAATTTTTGGGTTTTTGACCGATTTCATGGTCTAAACCTGAAAGGCCACAGAATTTTATTTGTTGTTTTAGAAACTAACTCTATTTAGCATCGAATTAACACCTTAATTTGAAAATCGGAATGTACCCCTTTTTCGCTATTTTGCATTTTATGGTGCCCACTCACTCAAATCCACCAACTGTCAATCAACGGTTTTCGGCCATAACTCATGAACCGAGAGGCGCACATCAAAACCGAATACACCATTCGATTCGCCATCAATTTCTGCATCAGATGCACTGTTATTGTTAGACTCTACTTGAACTTTTAGTGAAAAAAAGTTGGATCTACATATTTTCCTTAGTTGATATTAACAATAATTAGCTTAGGTTTTTGATTATTTGTGGCTTATACGTGCGATGCCACAGAATTTTATTTGCTGTTTAGAAAAGTGACTGTATTTAGCATACAATTAACCCCTTAATTTGGAAATCGGAATGTACCCCTTTTTCGCTATTTTGCATTTTATGGTACATACTCACAGAAGGTGGTCAACTGTAGATCAACAGTTTTCGGCCCATAACTCATGAACCGAGAGGCGCACTTCAAAATATTCTACACCATTCGATTCGCCATTAATTTCTGCATCAGATGCGCTATCAGTGTTTACTCTACTTGAATTTTTAGTGCCAAAATTTGGATCTTTTCCTTTTCCATATACAAAATAAAGCTTACTGAATTGATACAACAGTGCTTTCATTCTTGTCTGGCCATTGCCAAAAGGAAATTTGATTGGTTTGACGTTTTCTGCACGTTATCTTAACTACGTGTACATGGTTTGATCACACTTGGACCAGGTATCCTAGCTATACCAAGAACAGGGCAAATAGTTACTGTACCAATCAGAATCGAAAGATGTGATCATTTTGCTTAGAACGCGGTTGTGGGTTCTTGAATACTGACTGACATACATGTACTAGGGGGGTTTGGGGGTTACCCCTAGCTGAAAAGGCCAAACCCCCCTCACTCACCACCCCCGACCCCCTGAGAGAGGTTAAGTGACCCCCCGCCGAGCCAAAAATACAAGTACTAGTAGTGACTCCCAGTACTAACAATTTGGTACTCAGAAATCACTAATTTTTAGCCTAAAATTCACTTGAAAAGCCTTTGGAAACCGAATTTGGCATTTCCACTGCTAATATTTAAGAGAAATCGGTGTTTTTGGAAGCCATTTGTTCATTTTTTGCTTGTTTTTAGCTCTAAAACGCTATTTGGCAACCTAAAATAGCGATTTTTAGCGTCCTTACTGAAAAAACGTGCTAAAAACGCATTTCCAGGCGTTTTGGAGCTTTTTGAAATTTGGGCCCCCGTCTGGGCGAAACCCTCCCTCGACCCCCCACCTGAGGAAACCCCCCTACCCCCTCCCCAGGTCGGCCCAGAGCTGTTACATGCATGCTGACTGAGCACCTTGCTGAGATACTTGTGTCATGTGTTTCACATCAGGCGCCTTGGTCGAAACCGTACCCAAAGGAGAAGGTGTAGTTGCATCATTTAGACAGGCGCCAGTTATCAATCTTCTGCTTTTTAAATTGTCTGGGAAAAGTACACTGGCAAGTGGACTTTTAAGTTTAGTTTAAAAACACATTCTAAACAATAGAATGAGAGCCAATTGAACAAACACACAGCTATGCGTTAGAAATGACAAAAAACCTAGTGTAACATAACGCCTGTTTAGTTAAGTTCAACTATGGAAAAGGAAAAGATCCAAATTTTGGCACTAAAAATTCAAGTAGAGTAAACACTGATGGCGCATCTGATGCAGAAATTAATGGCGAATTGAATGGTGTAGAATATTTTGAAGTGCGCCTCTCGGTTCATGAGTTATGGGCCGAAAACTGTTGATCTACAGTTGACCACCTTCTGTGAGTGTGTACCATAAAATGCAAAATAGCGAAAAAGGGGTACATTCCGATTTCCAAATTAATGGGTTAATTGTATGCTAAATACAGTTACTTTTCTAAACAGCAAATAAAATTCTGTGGCATCGCACGTATAAGCCACAAATAATCAAAAACCTAAGCTAATTACTGTTAATATCAACTAAGGAAAATATGTAGATCCAACTTTTTTTCACTAAAAGTTCAAGTAGAGTCTAACAATAACAGTGCATCTGATGCCGAAATTGATGGCGAATCGAATGGTGTATTCGGTTTTGATGTGCGCCTCTCGGTTCATGAGTTATGGCCGAAAACCGTTGATTGACTGTTGGTGGATTTGAGTGAGTGGGCACCATAAAATGCAAAATAGCGAAAAAGGGGTACATTCCGATTTTCAAATTAAGGTGTTAATTCGATGCTAAATAGAGTTAGTTTCTAAAACAACAAATAAAATTCTGTGGCCTTTGTGGTTTAGACCATGAAATCGGTCAAAAACCCAAAAATTTGTTCTTATGAAAGTATGAATTTAAAATTTTCCGGTGAAAAAATTTATTGCATGAAATAAGTTTATAGTTTATCTGATGCAGAATTTCCTAAGCAATTCAATGGTGTGCTTAGTTTTACAAAATGTTGTTTCGTTCAGAAGTTATGGTCGGAAAACCGATTTTGGCGTTTTCCCATCGCTTTTCAAAAGAGGGTGGGAAATTGAAAAATTCAAATGTGGTTTCTTACTATGTGATGGAAGGGCTATCCAACGATATATAAAGTTAAAAGATCCAACAAAGTTGGGGCAACTGTACCTATGGGAAGTTGGTATTTACAGAAATCACGTCTTAAGCCTTATAATTATTTTATTATATACTTTCTTCCAGCTAAAAACTCGTTTCCATTTCAGGCATATGTGCCTATAAGCAGGCAGCCTTAAGTGATAATTAGAGATATAAACTAACCAATTTAACTGTTGTTCAGGTTAGGGATGGGACCGGTATAAAATACCGTGTTCCGTATAATATCGTATAATACAGTCAGGCACTTAACGCCGCGTATCGTACCGACACCACATATGGTGCCCCTACCTTCGCATTGGTACCGGTACCATATATAGTTCTCATACATGTACTAGGGGGTTTGGGGGGTTACCACCTGCTGAAAAGGCCAACCCCCCTCACCCCCACCCCCAACCCAAAACTACAAGTACCAGTAGTGGCTCCAGTACCAACAAACTGGCTCAGAAATCACTAATTTTTAGCCTAAAATTCGCTTGAAAAGCCTTTGGAAACCGAATTTGGCGTTTCCACTGCTGATATTTAAAAGAAATCGGTGTTTCTGGAAGCCCTTTTTGTCATTTTTCGCTTGTTTTAGCTCCAAAAAGCTATTTTGCACCTTAAAATTGCGATTTCTAGCATCCTGGAAAAACGTGCTAAAAACGCATTTTCAGGCCTTTTGGAGCTTTTTGAAATTTTGAACCCCTCTTGTCGAAACCACCCTCCACCCCCTACCCCCTCCCTCAAGTCGGCCCGGAGCTGTTACATGTACAGTATGATTTGGAAGCAAACCAAAGTGGGAGGAGTCGGGGAGGGGGTATGGGCCGGCGATGGGGAAGGGGTAAACCCCCCTTACTCCAGGCCCATGTATGGGGGTTTGGCCTAGCTCTTATGGGGCGGCGTGTTCCGGTTTCTTCCTTTCCGGTTTCCTCTTTTCCGGTTTTCTCCTTTCCTTTTTCCTCCTTTCCGGTTTCCTCCCCTCATATTCCGGTTTCCTCCCTTTCAAAATTCCAGCATAATTTGGTGAGCTTTGGTCCATATTATTGCAGTAAGCAAGCTTAGCGTCATTTTAGGGTTATTTTTATGCAGTTGAAATATTTTATTGCATATTACATACATTCGTAAATGGAAAGGTGTGAGCTGACACTATCTTGTAGTAGAATAGATAGCCGCGATAGAACTCAGCTCTCTTGCCACGTTTACTTTGGAAGATGGCTAGATCAGCCATGACACTTAGAGGATGTGGTCTGCGGGCAGGCCTCGGTCGATTTTTCAGGTCACGGGCCAGGCCGGATGAGGACGAAGTTGCATTTTATGATTTGATCATTTTAATTATTATGACGTTGAAAGCTTTTCTAAAAGTGGGACTAATTTCCATACCAGTAGAGCACTAGGCACTGGCTACACTAGGCGGGCCGGGCCAAATTTTGCACATCTCTATTGCAGTTAGAGACAGGAGGACTAATGATAGACTGGTATGGACAAAATGGTACAATGTAGTATAACCCTCTATCAAGTGACAAAGGTGCATCAACATAATTACCCATTGTTTGTTGGCATAACAGCAGTTGCCTCGGGCTAATCATTAGTCTCTTGATATTTAATTGATCATAATTACGCAACTATGAGAGGGCAACGGAGTCCTGAGCCGGAATTTATTCCGCTCTATAGGCAAGACCTGCTGCAGTTGTACATTTTGCAGGTGACACTTACCCAATTATACCTGGTTCAAATTTCTAACTCTCATTCCCGTCATTTAATTTTAAAAGGACGCAAAACTAGCTGGCTGGAATAATATCCATTAAAGCTCACCAAATTATGCTACAATTTTAAAAGGGAGGAAACCGGAATATGAGGGGACGAAACCGGAAAGGAGGAAAACGGAAAGGAGGAAACCGGAAAAGAGGAAACCGGAAAAGAGGAAACCGGAAAAGAGGAAGCCGAAAAAGAGGAAACCGAAAAAGAGGAAACCGGAAAGGAGGAAAACGGAAAGGAGGAAACCGGAAAAGAGGAAACCGAAAAAGAGGAAACTGGAAAGGAGGAAAACGGAAAGGAGGAAACCGGAAAAGAGGAAACCGGAAAGGAGGAAACCGGAAAAGAGGAAACCAGAAAAGAGGAAACCGAAAAAGAGGAAACCGGAAAGGAGGAAAACGGAAAGGAGGAAACCGGAAAAGAGGAAACCGAAAAAGAGGAAACTGGAAAGGAGGAAAACGGAAAGGAGGAAACCGGAAAAGAGGAAACCGGAAAGGAGGAAACCGGAACAAACCTATGGGGCGGACCCCCAGCTACATATCCTGCTAGAAATTTTCTAGCTTAAAAATGCTTTTTGATAAACTGATGATTGCTTGCAGATATAAACTAATTAATTTAAGTGTTCTTCAGGTGTCGTTAGTGGTGAATGTGGCTAGCGAATGTGGATTTACCGATTCGCACTACCGCGGCTTAACCAGTCTGCAGGAGTCTTTGGGCCACGACAATAAATTCCAAGTGTTGGCCTTTCCCTGCAATCAGTTCGGCGCGCAGGAGCCGGGCAGTAACATAGAAATAATGAGCAACATGAAACACAAGTACCATATCAACTTTCCCATCTTTGGCAAAGTCGACGTACTAGGAGATGCTGACCCGGCCTTCCAGAATCTCATTGGTCAGTTTTGCTTTAATTAAGAACATTAGACTCCGCCTTTCTACATTCAACACCTCCATTAGTGGAAGGACTACTGTACATCTAAATGTATCCATCTAAACGCCCTATTACCAGTACAATTAACCCTTCCGAATTCACCTGCGCCATCTGGCACAGATTCCACCCATGCCATGAACACAACAAATTTTTGTGTTTGCCAGTTTTCGCCAAACTACCCCCACCCACGATTATCTTAACACCCGGCGAACGCAAAAGAACTTGACTGGGCTTGATGAACACATGATGAACACCCTCTGAGCATACATGGGCCGGAAAAATCCGGACGGGGGTAGGGGCGGTTGAGACCTCGGGGGGGGGGGGGGCGAAAAAAGGCCAAAAACGCCTATTTTGCCTTAAATAAGCGAAAATTTCCTCCCTCCGGGAGCGGGGGGGTGGGAGGGGGCGTATGGCCGGCCGAGGGGGAGGGGTATACCCCCCGGCCCATGTATGCCTCTGAGCACCTTACCAAACACTGCCCCAAACTCCTCCCTGAACACCACCCCAAATACCCTCAAGCACGTTAGAGACATTTTAGGGACACCACACGAACACCACTGGTCTCCATTTAGTCTGCTCCAGGCATGGGCTAGCATTTCGGCTAAGGGGTGGTAAATTTCCGAATACTGAGGGGACTGAGGGGACGGTAAGCTGAAAAGCATACATGGGCCGGGGGGTAAGGGGGTATACTCCTCCCTCCTCGGTCGGCCATAGCCCCCCTCGGCCGGCCATACCCCCCCTCCCCCACCCCCCCCCTCCTGGAGGGAGGAAATTTTCGCTTATTTAAGGCAAAACAGGCGTTTTTTGGCCTTTTTTCGGGGGAGCCCCCCCCCCCGAGGTCTCAACCCCCCTACCCCCCTCCGGATTTTTCCGGCCCATGTATGCTGAAAAGTCCGAATTTTTACTAAAATCATTCTTTTTAGGCCTATTTTTCGCTAAAATAGGTTAAAATAAGCAATTCTGAGCTCATTTACATTTAATCTGGCTTTTATCATAATTTACTATACAAAATTCTTCCTAAAAATTCCTGAGGGGGTCAGCCCCCTTTGCTCATGACTGGTCTCCACCCACATACATATAATGAGAACTCTCTAAACCAAATCATGCCATCGTTGTAGCGCTTTATAAAAAAGTGTCCCTAAAGTGTCTCGAAAATCTCCGTAAGGTGTCTGTCTATAAGGTGTTCAGAGTGGTGTTTGGGGGCTATTTGAAGGGTGTTTGAAGCGTGTTCGCCCCGCCCATTTTTCTATTCGTGGGGTGTTGATGTTGTATTTGTCTGGTGTTCGGCCAGGTGTTGGCCAACACCTTAACTATCAATCGGCTCAGTGTTGGTGATATAGGCAACAGAAGTTGCGCTCAAGGGTGAATTGGAAGGGTTAATGCCATAAGTGTCTGTAGGAAGTTTATAAATTCAGACCAAAGTGGCAGAAGTCCTCACTGGAATTTCTGGAAGTACCTAGTGAATCCGGACGGTCGTGTGGTTCATGCCTGGCCGCCCTCTTACAGTGTCGACATGATCTTTGACGATGTTTGGAGGGAAGTTACTAAAGCTGGTGGAGATGTTAAATCTACTATCGGAGACAAGGGGGTTAGACTGGATGAGCTTTAGGACTATTTACTTGTACAGAAAAGGGGTCCTCCACCAATAGGGGTGGCCCTCCCCTTACAGGTCAGGGCCTAAGAGGAGATGGCCTGTTTTTGCTGAACCCCCTTTGGATTTTTGTTTTCTTTTCCTACTTTGCTGCAGTATTTAGTAACATTAAGAGAGTTTTGTTCCCGCTCCTATTTTCATGTGAAGCAAGTTTCAGGACTATTTTTGTAACTTTTATTTAAAACGCAAAAAAATGCTATAACAGCAGTTTCTACCTGCATTTGAGCCAAAATTCTGCTTCTGAGTGATTTTTTAACCGGAAGTACACGTTCTAGCGATGTTTTAGGACTCTGCCTTCAGATTTGGACTTAGTTGCCATACTCGGTTCTCACCTCTGGTGGATGACCTATTTATATGTGTGTTTAGGATTAGTAACTATGAATAATTTTGTCTCGGATAGTGGAAATATTTTGTTGTTTTTTTTTTCAAATTCTTGGGTTGCCAGAGATCGAATTTTCCTAGATTCTTTTTGAAAATTTAGTCATTAGGTATGAATGTCTCAAATAAGTGGAATAATGAGTATTTGGGAGATAAATCAGGATTAGTAGAATTAGAAAATTTCAATTTCCCAGCCTTACAACTTTTTTACATTTCGTCCTGGACGAATTAGTTGTATGCATACATGGGCCGGAAAAATCCGGAGGGGATATGGAGACCTCGGGGGGGGGGGGGGTCCCCGAAAAAGGCCCCCTCACCTCCGGCCCATGTATGGTTGTATGGTGATTGTTTTCTTATATTAGGTGCTAAAGTCTTGCCCGTTGTTATTCGTTTGAGTAGAAAGTATAGTCCGCAACAAATTATTTATTATTGTGTTTACAGTGGTCATTGTTAAGGTTAGGCACCCGATTTCTAGTGCTTTTTTATGACGCATTTAAAACAGTTAAACTTATGTATACGGGTATACAGTTTTTCGAAAGGTTTCATATACGCTGTCTGTATCACTACTAACCTAATAAAATTTTGTTTGTCTCTCATCTCGGTAAAATCTTCTGACGGTTATTTTCTACCGATTTGGGCAAGCTCAGATGTTTCTAAGCTTTGATGGAAATTGATACACCCATCTATCTGTGATGATGATACAGTGGACCTTTTGGCGACACATCCTGTTCTCTTCAAGAACAAAATCCAATCGTGTAGTTTTCATCAGAAAGATGAGTGTAAGTTTTCTTGTTTATTTAGTTCCCTGAGACGGTTTAAATAATAGTTTCATTTCAATTCGTCCTGCGCAATACAGCAAACTGGTTTTGGTAGTATGTCAGCTCTAGATTTACCAGTTTTGATTGCATAGCGTTCGCTAAATTTTGTCATGATCGGTTTTAAATCAAATCGTATCGCGTGACAATAGGACAAGTTTTTGGGCGAGATCAAGCGGAAATTCTAATTCGATTTTAACTAAGGCCCCCTTTGGCAATGTCTGAATATGCCTAGAGATCCCTTCGGAAAAGTTCTATTACCGTATCGTTTGTGTGCAAACGTTTCCTGAGCATCAATGGACTATAAAAACGTTAAATATAGTTTACTCTATCCCGGGTGGCGGTATAACCGTTTTCGCTCATTTCTTAGCTTCAGGCTTATCCTTAACTACAGTTGCAGTAACCTATATTTACTGTTTTTGCAGTCGATTGATGCTCAGAAATAGTTTCCAGAGCAAGGTTACGGTGCTTGGTCGCTGTACGATTTTAGGTAGGTATGCCTATATAAAGAATGCAAGATTTTTAGATCGTTGAAGTTCCAGTTGAATATAAGGATGGTGATACCGTTTTGGAGGGTCTCCTATGCTACAACAAGTCAGTTTCTGTTTTGTAAAATACAAGGAAATGAAATATAGAGTGGACCATTTATTTATGACAGGTTTCGTTTTGCTGTAACTTTTGCGTTCGTCAATAAATTTCGCTGAAATTTTCACACAACATGCACAGGTGTTCAGAATTTTTAATCTGAAAATTTCAGCCGATTCAGTGACTTCAACCACTAGTTGTGCACTTCCATGTCTCTGTTGTCACTTCACGTCACAACTAGCGGCGGACACGAGGAACTGCATAACTAGTGGATGAAGTGACGGAGTGGGACTAAATTTTGAGAGTAAAAATTCTGAGCACCCGTGCATGTTGTGTGAAAATTTCAGCGGAGATTATTGCCGAACGCAAAAGTTACAGTAAAACGAAGCCTGTGATAGATATAGGGCCCACTCTATATTAGGATAAGGAAACGCTTTTGCCAATTTTGTTTTTTATCAGTCGCCCATATTTCTCAACAACTGTGTGGTTTGTTGGTCTTTAAATAATAATTTCGGGTATGGGTTGTGGCGTTAGGGGAGACGCCCAGTTCGCCGCGACCGGTTCGCCGCGCCCGGTTTGCCGCGGCCGGTTTGCCGCCAGTCAGTTCGCCGCAGGGTTATTCCGCCGCGGACCGGTTCGCCGCAGTTTATAATTTTTAAATTCGGTTTAGCAAGCGTACGTACACTGTGACAGCTTAGTATGTTAAGTTAACGTGGCAATGTGTATTATGTAGACGTACAGTCATGTCTCGTTAAAACAGGACAAATTGGGACCGGCAAATTTTGTCCAGATTAGTGAATTTCTGGATTAACGAATCAAAGTTAAAACACTGTTTTCCAGGTCAAAGGCCTAAATAACAGCTTTTTGTCAGTTGCATATTATATTTTGCAGCTGAACCCCGTAATTATAACACAAAAAGTTATTTCAGCTGATTATAACTCCTAAAAAGGCAAAAATAATCACTGACTCAACGAAAAGCATTATTCAAATGAAAATTCACACCTGAATTGAAAAATTGCGTATGGATTTTGTCAAAATTAACCAAATCTGGATTAACGAATCACTTTACCATACAAATTTCTAAGTTCGTACCCCAAATCTTCGATTAACGAATCCGGATCCGGATTAACGAGTCATATCACATGGGAAAAATTGGGACCTGGCCTAATCTTGTCCGGAAGGCGAATATCCGGATTAACGATTAACATGACTGTATTTATATATTTATGGATCATAAGTACGAAAGTTTATTTATACGGGGCATCGAAATGGACTCTCGGGTCTGATCGTAGGGTCGTATGGTCGACCCCCCATCACATCGAATCGAATCGAAGTCCGAAAGTCAAACTGTCGAAATAAAAAATTTGGGCTAAAATGAGTGCGCATTGGGTCTGATATGCACTGTATATTATGAAACACAATGGCTAAGCGGTGGAGCAATGTGGTGAAATATAGCTACAAGGATAAAAAACTAAAAAAATTTTGAATTTGTTTTATACCAAATTGTAGGGAATTGACAGCGCTACATTATTCTGAAATAAAAAGAACGGTTAAGGGGGTTCCAGATGAGCTAGGAGGGGGGCCCAAAGGGGTTCGAAAAAATTGTTTTCCTCTAAAATGGAGTTCTTTTTGATTCTTAAAGTATTCCAAAAGCTACCCCAATTTTTTCAGTAAAAAACTCTGATTAGTGCAATAGAAATTCGATTTTGAAATTTCGGTCCCATAGTTGAGCATTCGATTTTTTCAGAGGGCAACATTTCGAGCGAACTTAATCGTCGAAAACAACTGAAGTAACCGAAACATTTTGCACATTCGGCATTTCTTTACCTTTTGGCATTTTCAATTCGGCATTCTGTAGCCAAACCCCTCGCCCAGCTCAAACCCAGGTAGCATTCCAGAGCCTTATAATAAGTTTGGTCGGACTTCATAATATGCCACATTTACTTCGCATACTAAGCTACGACAGTACAAGTACAATGTATGCTTGCTAAACCGAATTTAAAAATTATTATCTGCGGCGAACCGGTCCGCGGCGGAATAACCCTGCGGCGAACTGGCTCGCGGCAAACCGGCCGCGGCAAACTGGGCGCGGCGAACCGGTCGCGGCGAACTGACCCCAACCCGGCGTTAGTGTGGTTTGCCTTTCAGACCATGAGGGGTACAGGTTTTTCGCCCAGGGACCAGGTAAACATTTCAAAATCTCAAAAGCGTCTTTGCACGCTTTTCTCTGGTACAGAGTCAGGTATTTTAAGCAGCCAAATAGCATTTTTAAGGGCGAAAAACAAACACTCTGTTAATTCACCTTTAAAGTTTCATTGTCCCTCAGCCGAAGGAATCTATTTTATTATGAAGTGCAGCCGAACTCTTGTTCACTACCAAAATTTCTGTTTTGACTGAGAAGGCAAATATCTCGGAGTACATAAATAATAATTTCAACAATCTTTCAAGAATTTATTTATCTTTCATTTAAAACAAGACTCGTTCTAATCGGTTTGACATTTGCGGTTGCTACAGTAAACGTGGGTTGTATGTGGTTCATTACATGTTTGCAATATTTATTGTATATATTTGTGTGCTCGAATATTGCTGCTCTATGATCGGTGTTTAGGTCACTAGTGGAGGGCGGTAAAAAGCTGCCCACCGTTCTGGTCTGTCATGCCTGGGCAGGTCGTGCTCCGATCGAGTGTCAAAAGGCTAAGGACTTGGCAGAAGTAGGTGTGTAGATAGACGGTGTCAGACATGGGCTAGCATACCGATGATCCGATCCGATGGCCTTACGGCCTGCGATCAGACTCGAGGTCCATTCCGCTACCCTCGTGATTCGTCATCTCGGACGTTGCGCTCCTTTCACTGCCAGCCACTCCTAGCCATGCTGCTGGGCGCCGGTCACCAGGAGGGCGGCCGGCGTGTCGATGCCATGATGCTGACAGCTCCCGACGGCCGCCGGTGCCCCATATGCCAGAGGGCTCCCGGCATAGTTGGTTTCTCAGACAGCTTCTGACATCGTACATAGCGATCGACCGGAATTCCGGTTCCGGTTCCGGCCGGAACTGGGGGTTCCGGTTCCGGTCCGGTTCCGGTGAAAAAGGGTACCGGAACCGGAACTTTTTCATTCACCATTTTCGATGGATATTCAGTTACATCAAGTATTATTGCGTCTGTTTAATAAAGTGCGCAGCTCAGTGGGGGCAGTAGAATTTGCATGAATGGGGAGAAATTATGCAGTTTTCCATGTTATGCATCATTAGAAGTGCCTCTAAAGACAATTTTCGGTGAAATTATGCAGTTACAGGCAGTGTTTAGAGCTGTATTGTCGTTTTCGAACAGGTTTCTCAACTGACTTAAGGTGCAAAAGTGGAAAATTTGTTGTAAGTATCTGTACTAGCATGCTGGACCCATTTAAGACGATTTTCAACAAAAAAAAAATTTTTTTAACAACTGTGCCTTTAAGGCAGCTAAAAACATCTCCGAAGGTGACAGATCAAAGCTGAAACCTGAAAATGTTGAAAAGCTTCTCTTTCTGAAGTACAATTTGCGTGCTCTTGACTACTGTTATTGAAAAGTCTGTATTCTGTTGTTGATTTGAACTTCTGCTGATGTTTATAACAGGAATTTGTACACGACGTGCCTATAAATACGTTTCTATAAATTTTGGACCAAATATTGAAAAAGTTCCGGTTCCGGTTCCGGCCGGAACTGGGTGGTTCCGGTTCCGGTTCCGGCGAAAATTTTGGTTCCGGTCGATCGCTAATCGTACATCTTCTTCCCAACGATGTACAGGTACAGCCCTACAATCAGACCTGCACGGTCCATTTCGTTACCCCTGATATCGTCATCTCGGACGTTTGCCCTTCTTTCACTGCCAAGCCACTCAAGCCATGCTGTTGGGTGCCAGGTACTAAGAGAGTGCCTGGCGTGGTGACGTCATGCTGCTGACAGCTCCCAACGGTCGCCCGGCAAAGTGGCCAAACCGGTATCAGCCTTATTGCTGGTCTCTCAGACAGCTCCTGACGTCTTTGATCTTCCCTCCAACGCGGCATGCTTTGGGGAGCAGCTTCGGTGCAACGGCAGATCCAGTCAGTTCCCATTTTACCTACTCGCTGTCACCAGCTTTCGGTGGTCTGGGTTGGGCTTTGTGCCGACCACCAACTCTTTGCGGCAAGAAACTTGCCGCGCCGAGAGGATGAGCGCACGACGTCGCGCACAGTGGCCATGCGGCCTAAGCCACTACACCAACTGTGCCGGCATGGGCTAGCATTTCGGCCGAGGGGCTGTAAATTTTCAAATCCTGAGGGGATGCTAAGTCTGATTTTTACTAAAATCAAAGTTTTAGGATTATTTCTTATTTACACCTAATTTAGCCTACTTTTGTCATAATTATGTTTACAAACTTTTCCTAAAAATTCCTCGGGAGGGCCTGAGGGGGTAAAACCGCCAGCCCCCTCCTTTGCCCATGTCTGGAAGTTTACGCCAATAAACGCACTTAGTTTCAAATTTGTGTCGGGCTATTTGACTGAGCTTCTTTTTGGCATTCCCTCTAGTATGGGTAGCGTTAGGTGTTCGTAAAACTAATGCGAACACTTGTGTTTTACTATAGCTGGGCTACGCCGGGTTCGCGGTGGATTTGTTCGGCAAAGGCGTGGTGGGAAGCGGTCCGGAACAGAACCAGAAACTGATGCAGCCGTTCGTGGAAGATCGACCTGGACTCCTGCTGAAACGTCTGAAGCTTTCGCTCGACACTGCTCTCGCTCAGGCCGTTTGCCACAACAAAAAGGTAAGTAAGTTTTATTTAGTTAACATCATACATGTAACAGGTCATCCGCCGAAGGTTGGAGGGGAGGGGCGTCTGGCGCCGGCCCAGTGTGGTGCACTTTTTATCTAGATAACTAGGTATACCTAGTATTACCTAGTTAATATTCGGGTAAAGTACCTAGAGTTACTTTACCTAGTTGCTGGTTACTCTATTTTACCTAGTTTTACTTTACCTAGTTTTAAATCCACATAACTAGGTACTTCTAGGTAGAACAAGTTTACCTACATAGTTTGATATTTTCAGTTTTACTTGCCTTTTTCAGTAAGCAAACCTTCAAATTTCCGGCCTTCCCACAATTACAGTGGCCCAGAGAATGAATTTCTGACTTATTTGATCTATAAAATACAAATATTTACTTGAAATGTGTCAAATTTCATAAATTTTAACTCCACTAACTTCATCATTGTTCTATTGAATCAAAAATAATATTTTGACTTGATTTCGAGCGTTTTACATGTAGGTTTACCTAGTATTACCTAGTTTTTCTGGGCTTTACCTAGTATTATTTTACCTAATTTCTTAGCTGAGAACTTTACCTAGTATTACTTTACCTAGTTTTTTAGGTGACAACTTTACCTAGTATTACTTTACCTAGTTTCAAATTTTCAAAATGCACCACACTGCGCCGGCCGGGGGTCTGAGCCCAAGTTTTGGGAGGGGGTTGGGTACTAAAAGACGCTCAAAAATCGAAAAAAATCGCAATTTTTGGGCTAAAAATCGCTAAGGGCTGAAATACACCTAAAAATGCTGTTTTGCGGGCGATTTTGAGAATTTTTGTGTCTGAAATTGCAAAAAAAAATTGGAAAAATTTGCTCCAAAATTTACTTGACAGAAAAATCGGAAAAAAGCGTCTCGGGGGGGGGGGGTCCGTCCGGGGGGTCTGGGCTAAGCCGGGTGGGGGCAGACCCTCTTGTTACGTGTATGGGTACCACCCGAAATAGGCCAGACCCCCCGGATGGGGACCGCCCCCCCCCCCCCCCCCAGAGACGCTTTCACCGTTCCCCCCTCCTCCGATTTTTCTGGCAAGTAAATTTTCGAGCAAATTTTTGCAATTTTTTACAATTTCACACACAAAAATTGCCAAAATCGCCTGCAAAACAGCACTTTTTAGCTGTATTTCAGCCCAAATTACCGATTTTTGGCAATTTTTAGCCAAAAAATTGCGATTTTTTCGATTTTTGAGCGTTTTTTAGTGCCCACACCCCTCCCCCAAAATTTTGGCTCAGACCCCCCCCCCGGCCGGGGCCAGACCCCCCCAACCCCCCTCCCCACCATCGGCGGATGACCTGTTACATGTATGATGGGATGGGTACCGGTGGCTTATATGGCGTTAACTGTGAGACCGAAAACTAAAAGATCGGTCCTATCAGACTAAAGCTGAAGTTTAATTCCGTTTTTTGGACAATCTGTAGCATTAACGAAAAATAGGCTAACAACCGTAATTTTAATATAATAACGCACATTTTGACTTGCTGTCGGCTCAACTCATTGGAGATTTCAAACATCTACCCTCCGCACCCGGAAAAGCTAGCCCATGTAAGGTTATTTCTCTCCGCTGCTTTAGGTGGCGGCCATAGGGTTCTGTTTCGGCGGTTTGTGCGTGTTGGACATGGTTCGCAGCGGGTTCGATCTGCTGGGAGTGGTCAGTTTCCACGGACTTTTCCATCCACCCGAAGGCTACCAGACCAAAAAGATCAACTCTAAAGTTCTCGCCTTGCATGGATACAAGGACCCCATGGTGCCTCCTGAATCGGTAAGCTTTTTTTATACCGGTTTAACATAGAGTTACGGTGTTAAGCTCTGACATCGATCATGTAACCGGTCATCCGCCGATGGAGCGACGGGGTTGGGTACTAAAACGCTTAGAAATCGCTCATTTGGGCCATACCCGAAAGAAGTCTAAAAAACGCCTACCTATTTTGCCTTAAGTAAACGAAAATTTTCTCCCTCCGGTATTATGGACCGGCGAGGGGAGGGGTAAACACTCCTTACCCTCTGCCAATGTATGATTTGGGCTCAAACACACCTGAAAAGTGCTGTTTTACAGGCTAGTTTGACAATTTTAGTGCCTGAAAATCTAAGAAATTACCTGCCAGGAAGGAAAGTCAGCGGGTGGTCGTATCGGGGGGGGGGGGGGGTCCGGGGGGTAGAAGTCCCCCGTTGTTGCATATATGACTGGTATCGGGCTGTTCGAATCGGTATTGGGTACATACAACTAGAGATGAAAGAATATCGGACAATCCGATATACAATATTGTTTGTTTGTTTGTTTGTTTGGACATCCCTCGCTCTTTTCAAAGCCCTTCAATGGGGTAGCCCTGTCTACAAACAATCCTCCCCTTTGCTGCCAATAGGTGCAGCGGTTCGGTTCCCCCAATAACCAACATTTTTTCAGAATTAGTCCCAAAAATTAGAATTTGTGGAAGTGCTCATTTGAAGCCCAGAAAATCCTTCTGAACCCGTGTTTCACTGTCACGAAGACACTGAGAAGCTATGGAAAACAGTTAGAGAATTATTTCAGTAAGGAAAATGCACGGAAAATTTTGTTTTCCTATAGAATTTGTGCTGCAAAGTGCAGTGGAAAAAGCCTACGTTATGTTGAAAAGCTGAATTTAGAGTGTTATGCGGTTCTGACAGTAAGCTGATACAGTTCTGCTGGTGTGTTAAATTAATTGCCTTCCAATATGAACACAAATGAAAGCCATCTTTTATTATGTATTCTTCCTTTCTGCATAAAATTACATAAATCAGAAAATCAAGTCAGTTTTCACAGTTTTATAATAAAATACCAAATACCTGTAATCAAGGTCATCTAGACTCATTTTCTTCAACCAAAACAACTCGTTTTGAAATATCAAATTGTTCAAAACGTCTACTGTATCATTGGGCATTCGGAGTACCAAATATCGGAAAAAATCCCAATGTATCGTTCGATCTGCAGTTAAAACCCGATTATTCCTAATCTACGCGCCCTAACACTATTTACAAACGCAGCTGTTCACATGTCAATTCACGTGCAGTTGGGCTAAGAACAAGTCTATCTACCGGCCCTGGCAACCGGGCCATAATTCGATTATTTTGAAGCCGGTCAGAAACGTCTATTCGCATAACCGTTTCAGGTGATGTCGTTTATGAAGGAAATGGCCGATTCAGAATGCGACTGGCAGATACATGCCTACGGCTCTGCTGGGCACGCTTTCACCAATAAGACGGCCGATTCGTACGGATTTCCGAATGTTTGTTTTGAAGAGAACGCCAACCGCAGGTCCTGGCAGTCGATGGTTCACTTTCTAGACGAGCTGTTTGTCTCTGAATAGTCTTTAATTATGTCTGTCAAAGCCTTACTAGTTTCTCGGAAGCCGGTACAATATTTTTGTTATTGTTTGCTAGTTTGTTAGGTCGATAAAGTTTCTATTTTGATGGTTGTGGATTGAGTTGACTGACTTTTGGGGTGACCCTAAGACCGACAATATTGAAAAGATTGATTGTGATTGTGCTGTAATTGGTTTTAGCCTAAGTTGGGACAGATGTTGACCACTAACAGAAATTTGAAGAACCCCGCAGAAGGGTACAGCTACGAACGGACTTTGGTAACTTTTCTCTTGTGTTCTTTATAGTACTACAGTCAGGTACTTAACGCCGTTTATGGTAGCGGTACCTAGGGTAGCGGTAACAAATATTGTACCACCACAGTGGCCGAACGTGGGGGTACCATATATGGTACCACTACCCTAGGTACCGCTACCATGAACGGCGTTAAGTGCCTGACTTTACTAATGAGCTTTTGTGCTAATAATATTAACCTAATCTTGTAACAAGTGGTTTCAGTGTAAGGCAAAAAAACCGGTGGCATTTTAGTTTTAGTATCAAATGCCGCCACTGTCATGACACAACAACCGAAGCGTAAGCAAGCAGTAAAGGTCTTAATGTAGTCAGCATGCTTAGCCCGGCACACATTCTACACATTTCTCGTGTTTTATTGAACAATCGTAACTCGGTCGCTTGCGTATTATGCAGCGGTAGTATGTACTACTATGTTGCCATTCCGTTTAAGCCTATCTAATGATGCCATTGCGGTAGGTACTACAGTAGTTTGTACAAACAATTTCTTTTAGTACAGTCAATCACTTAACGCCGTTTATGGTAACGCACTTAGCACCTTGACTGAAAGTAAAAATTCGCCAGATTGTTACCGGTTGTACTAGAAATTTCAGCTCTTCAGGTTCTTAAGTCCATGTATAGATTGGCTAGCCTGCAAAATTTTGGAAAGATCCGATGAAGGGTTCGTGAGATATTTATATTCAAATTTAACGTTTTGACTAAAGTTCGGATCAGCTTCTTTCGGAAGGACACAACTAGAGGCTACAGAAGGCTAGCAGGCTAGGACTTGGCCAAAACAAACTCTTAACAAATACTAATAATCGTGCCAAAAATCTTTTCATTCGGTTGAAAATTGACTAAATGCGGGCCGTTTGAAGTCATTCGGACACTCGAAAAAAGGCTAAGACGGTCTTATTTCATTCCAACAAAGCTATCAAAAAGGCGGTACTTTCAGATCTCGGCTCTAAGTGTCTCTTAAAACCGGGCTTAGACAAACATTTTTCCAAGTAGCCCAGTCTGTTTACAAGCTGATAGTGAAGTACAAGTTTGTGTGTAATTTGCAAATTTCGCACTCACAAAGTCGTGTGCTGCCCTATGTACCAAAGTGAACAAAAAAAACGGGCACAATTATTATGGTAGGAGTGAAGTAAAGCGCTGAATTTGTTCAATTTGCTCCCAATTGAGAGGATTATTTTACAGTTGGTCGGCCGATTCCGTGATGATTTGCGCAACTCGGTACATCCGGACCTGTCAAACCAGCCGCCCGCTGCGCAAAAGCGCAAGACGAAAATGGCTGCCTCTGTTTGCGCAGGTAAAATGCAATTTCCAATTCTGTCTAACTATCGTCACCTGTCCGACTCAATTAAATAAATTGGTGCGTAGCTAATAAAATGCATAGCTAGATGAGGCTATTATAAAGCTGTAAAATGGTCGATACTGCCAAGTTTGTGGCTTCTAGTCCCTTAATATACAGAAATAGCAAACGTATGTATGTATGTACGTATGTACTGTAATACTAAACGGTCAGTCCTTAATGCCATATAGTGTATATTATTCATGTAACGGGGGTCTGCCCCCACCGGAGTTAGGCCAGATCCAGTGGGTTCCCAGGATTATGCAAAAGAGGGTGTCTGCCTGGGCGAAACATATTTTGCGAAACTAGCCATCAAAGCGCATTTAAAAGGTATTCTGAGTATGAAATTGACAAAAACTAACAGTTTTATTAGTTTGACGACCTGCCTAACCAGAGCGAGAAATTTTCAAAAATTTGCCTGCAAAACCGCATCTAAAACGCATTGTCGGCATAAATAGACAGGTACATGTCATAATTTATTCGTTTCTCTGTTTTTGCCTAATTTTTCCTTTCTACCTCCGCCACAGAGGGGGTGTGTACCAACCCAAAGCACCGCCAGGGTACGCTACTGGGCAGATCCCCCGATCGGGACCCTGCCCCGATTTTTCTCTAAAGTAATTTTTTCACCAAATTTTTACATTTTTTTACAATTTCAGACTCTAAAATCGCCTGTAAAACGTTATTAGTACCCAGCATCCCCCTAGAATTTAGGCTCAACCCCTCCGCGTCAAACTCCCCAACCCCCTCCCCATCGGCGAATGACCTGTTGTATACTGTACGTACTGTATATTACCCACGACACACTTTACACTGCGGTCGTGCTACTATACAGCACCCCTAACCTTGACCATATGGGTGCCGATACCATAATGGCATGAAATTTGAACGGAGTGATATCACGCGCAAGGTACTGGTACTATCAAATATGGTACCACCATGATGACCGCTGGTACGGGCAGACATGGGCAAAGGGGGGCCTGAGGGGGTTGGCCCCCTTAGGCTCTGACCTACCCCCTCAGCCGGCCGCTACCCCCATCAGGAATTTTTTGGCTCATAATGCAGTTTGGTTGCTTTAATACTAACGTAATGCCTGCATCAGCTGGTTTCTGTCTGGTTCTATCTGCCCAGGCGCCCTTGTTTGTTCGCAACAAAGCCTCACAAAAGATCACAAACTCTGTTCAGAGCTGCGTTTTTTCAAGAATGGTTTTATAATAGTTAATTACTGCCTTATTTGTGGTTTTTATCATGTTAATATTGGGACTCTCTCAGCTATTACGGTCGCTACCGACTTTAGTTTGGAATTTCTATTCTTTCTGGAAGGGAGTTAGACGAACTGATGCATATGAAGAAGAAAACGAATTGGAAGGGAAAGTGATACACCGTCCTAGTGCGATTATTTTCTAACATGTTATTTAAAAATAAACGTATTATTTGCAAGAATAAGCACTAAACTTTGTCAAAAACAGTACATTTGTCGTAAAAATGCCGAAAATGCGCTCATTTCGCAGAAAATGGAATTTTTAAGCTACCCCCCTCAGCCCCCTCAGGAGCTCCTACCCTCCTCAGCCCCCCTCCAATTTTTAAGCTACCCCTCAGCCCCCTCAGGAGCTCCTACCCTCCTCAGCCCCCCTCCAATTTTTAAGCTACCCCTCAGCCCCCTCAGGAGCTCCTACCCTCCTCAGCCCCCCTCCAATTTTTAAGCTACCCCTCAGCCCCCTCAGGAGCTCCTACCCTCCTCAGCCCCCCTCCAATTTTTAAGCTACCCCGCAGCCCCCTCAGGAGCTCCTACCCTCCTCAGCCCCCCTGCAATTTTTAAGCTAACCCGTCAGCCCCCTCAGGAGCTCCTACCCTCCTCAGGCCCCCTCCAATTTTTAAGCTACCCCCTCAGCCCCCTCAGGAACTCCTACCCTCCTCAGCCCCCCTCCAATTTTGAAGCTACCCCCTCAGCCCCCTCAGGAGCTCCTACCCCCCCTCAGCCCCCCTCCTGAAAATTCTACCCCACCATCAGCCGAAAATCTAGCCCATGTCTGGGTACGGGTACTATGTACTGTATGGTACTGCCGTTACCATATACGGCATTACGTGCTTCACTATCAAACAGTCAGGCACTTAACGCCGTTTATGGTACGGACAGGTGCCACTAGCCTGGTGCACTACCGACACCATGTATGGTACCATTTATAGTGTCGGTTCCATAAACGGCGTTAAGTGTGTGACTGTATAAGGTATTTGTGCAATTTTTAGGAAAGTTCAAAGCGTCATCGTTTCGAATATTCGGCGAAGACTGGTTCTTCCTGGCCGCGCTGGGTATCGTTATGGCCTTCTGCAGTTTCTGTATGGATTTTTGCATCGAAAAAATACGAGAATGTACAACTTTTTTTTACATTTTCTTTTCTTCTGTAGTACTGTGTTTGGGCCTTCCAAAAATTACGTACTACTGTATGGTCTGAGGGGGTTCGCCACTCGCCAGAGGATTGCTACATATTACGGTGGGAGAAGGGGGATTTTATTGCGTAAGTTTTAGCTTGAAGCATCGGCAGTGCTATAAGACACACAAAGGGCGCTTATAATCAATGTTTTAAAGGTCTGGCATGTATTTACTCAATTTGTTATAGACAATCGTCGGTTAGAGATTTAGTTCTATTCGAATTTAGACTTTTACATAATTTTCAAATCCCAGTGACACCAGTGTTTATGCAATGGTCTTTGAGATCTGATAAACTGTTTCATAAGGGTACAGTATCACTTAACGCATTAGACGCTTCTGAGCATTAAGACGACAACTGAGATGATTATGATCAATTTCAGATTACCCTAAAATCAACCTAAAACCATTCTTTTTCATCTGGATCAGAACATATTGGTTTGTAGCCGAGACTATAAGTTTTAGTTTTCATTTTCAGTAAATCAAACTACAGTATACTACACAATCCTGCATGACAGACGTTTTACTAAAGTTGCGGCTTTTTCGGCAACCCAGAACGTAAAACATTATAACTGGGATATCGGTATAATTTTCAAATTCCGGACGGGGCTTGCCAAATTATTACGTAATCAAGGGAGGTTAGAAAAGAAATTTTTGTTCGTTTCATTTAATTCAGTTTGCAGTGCACATTTGGCTGTTCGACCGATGCGCTACAGTACACTGGACTGCACAGTATGTAGCCTGGACGGCCTATACAGTACTCTTCGTGCTCATGTCTACGGGTTTCGCTCACTTGGTAGCGCCTCAGGCTATTGGTAACCAGCTACGATTTGTTTGTTTTTTTTTTCAGAAAAAAAACAATGATTGCTTTTCAGGCTCAGGCATTCCAGAAATGAAGACCATACTAAGAGGCGTGGTCTTGAAGGAGTACCTAACATTCCGAACGCTATTGGCCAAAATGGTCGGCCTTACAGTATCGTTGGGCAGCGGTCTACCAATCGGAAAGGAGGTTGGGGGGCGGTCTTTTTACTAAGCTCCGCCTACTTCATTTTTACTGGCAGGGCCCGTTTGTGCATGTGGCGAGCATAGTGGCAACGTTGCTAAGTCGACTGATTACCACCTTCAAAGGAATTTACGAGAACGAAAGCAGAAACAGCGAAATGTTGGCCGCTGCCTGTGCTGTTGGGGTGGCTTGTACCTTCGGGGCTCCCGTTGGAGGTCTAACACATTTTAACGTCCGGCACTTAGCGCTGTTTATGGTACCGGCATCGATCCGATATGTTGGGGAGGGGTCTGTACACAGTACCATGTACGGCCCTACGATCCATTTTGCGCCCTTGATATCGTCATCTCGGACGCTGTGCCCTTCTTTCACTGCCAAGCAACTCCTAGCCATGCTGTTGGGTGCCAGTCACTAAGAGAGTGCCTGGCATGCAGACATGGGCAAAGGGGAGGGGGCTGTACACAGTACCATGTACGGCCCTACGATCCATTTTGCGCCCTTGATATCATCATCTCGGACGCTGTGCCCTTCTTTCACTGCCAAGCAACTCCTAGCCATGCTGTTGGGTGCCAGTCACTAAGAGAGTGCCTGGCATGCAGACATGGGCAAAGGGGAGGGGGCTGTACACAGTACCATGTACGGCCCTACGATCCATTTTGCGCCCTTGATATCATCATCTCGGACGCTGTGCCCTTCTTTCACTGCCAAGCAACTCCTAGCCATGCTGTTGGATGCCAGTCACTAAGAGAGTGCCTGGCATGCAGACATGGGCAAAGGGGAGGGGGCTGTACACGGTACCATGTACGGCCCTACGATCCGTTTCGTGCCCTTGATATCGTCATCTCGGACGCTGTGCCCTTCTTTCACTGCCAAGCAACTCCTAGCCATGCTGTTGGGTGCCAGTCACTAAGAGAGTGCCTGGCATGCAGACATGGGCAAAGGGGAGGGGGCTGTACACAGTACCATGTACGGCCCTACGATCCATTTTGCGCCCTTGATATCATCATCTCGGACGCTGTGCCCTTCTTTCACTGCCAAGCAACTCCTAGCCATGCTGTTGGATGCCAGTCACTAAGAGAGTGCCTGGCATGCAGACATGGGCAAAGGGGAGGGGGCTGTACACGGTACCATGTACGGCCCTACGATCCGTTTCGTGCCCTTGATATCGTCATCTCGGACGCTGTGCCCTTCTTTCACTGCCAAGCAACTCCTAGCCATGCTGTTGGGTGCCAGTCACTAAGAGAGTGCCTGGCATGCAGACATGGGCAAAGGGGAGGGGGCTGTACACGGTACCATGTACAGCCCTACGATCCGTTTTGTGCCCTTGATATCGTCATCTCGGACGCTGTGCCCTTCTTTCACTGCCAAGCAACTCCTAGCCATGCTGTTGGGTGCCAGTCACTAAGAGAGTGCCTGGCATGCAGACATGGGCAAAGGGGAGGGGGCTGTACACGGTACCATGTACAGCCCTACGATCCATTTCGCGCCCTTGATATCGTCATCTCGGATGCTGTGCCCTTCTTTCACTGCCAAGCAACTCCTAGCCATGCTGTTGGGTGCCAGTCACTAAGAGAGTGCCTGGCATGCAGACATGGGCAAAGGGGAGGGGGCTGTACACGGTACCATGTACAGCCCTACGATCCATTTCGCGCCTTTGATATTGTCATCTCGGATGCTGTGCCCTTCTTTCACTGCCAAGCAACTCCTAGCCATGCTGTTGGGTGCCAGTCACTAAGAGAGTGCCTGGCATGCAGACATGGGCAAAGGGGAGGGGGCTGTACACGGTACCATGTACGGCCCTACGATCCATTTCGCGCCCTTGATATCGTCATCTCGGACACTGTGCCCTTCTTTCACTGCCAAGCAACTCCTAGCCATGCTGTTGGGTGCCAGTCACTAAGAGAGTGCCTGGCATGCAGACATGGGCAAAGGGGAGGGGGCTGTACACAGTACCATGTACGGCCCTACGATCCATTTCGCGCCCTTGATATCGTCATCTCAGACGCTGTGCCCTTTTTTCACTGCCAAGCAACTCCTAGCCATGCTGTTGGGTGCCAGTCACTAAGAGAGTGCCTGGCATGGTGACCTCATGGTGCTGTCAGTTCCCAACGGCCGAACCAAAACTGGTGTTGACCTTATTGCTGGTCTGTCAGACAGCTCCTGACGTCGTTGATCTTCTTTTCCTCCTACACAAGCATGCTTTGGGGAGCAGCTTTGGTGCAACGGCAGATCCGGTGGGTTCCTATTTCACCTACTCACTGTCACCAGCTTTCGGTAGTCTGGGTTGGACTTTGTGCCGATGACCAACTCTTTGCGGCAACAAACTTGCACTGCCGAGTGGATGAGCGCACGATGTGGCGCACAGTGGGTTTGCGGCCTAAACCACTACATCAACTGTGCCGGCTGGTACTGGTACCATATATGGTACCGGTACCTAGGCTTGTCTAACCATATATGGTACCCCCGTTCGGGGATTCTGGTGATTGGTACCATATGGTATGAAGTTTGAATGAAGTCGTACCATATACGGTACTGGGGCAGGCACCAATTCGAAGGTAGGGGTACAATATATGGTGCTACTACCCTAAGTACCGGTACCTTATATGATGCCAGCACCATAAACGGCGTTAAGTGCCTGACTGTTTTAAGGTTAGTAGTAGTCAATTGATTAAGTTTCGTCTGTTTTAGGAGTACTGTTCTCCATCGAAGTTACATCTGTCTATTTCGCGGTGCGAAACTATTGGCGCGGTTTCTTCGCGGCCGCTTGTAGTGCCTTAGTATTTAGACTGTTGGCTGTGTGGTTTAAGAAGGAAGGTAATATCTTATCTATTTATTGATAGTTGCTCTGTAATATGCAAATTTTAGTCACCGTTGTTGCATTTTACAAGACAACATTTCCGGTGGACTATCCTTTTTATCCGGAAGAACTATTTGCCTTTGCTTTAATCGGGTAAACTGCCTGGTTCAATTTATCACCAATTAATTTCCTTTTTTAGCGTAATGTGCGGGTTGGGTGGTGCGCTATTCGTGTACACACATAGAAGTATTGTCCTATTTATGAGGAGGAACAGTTTCGCCAAACGTGTGCTCAAAACAAAGTAACTTCACGTTTTTTCTGCTTAGCCCTTCAAACTGAACTGATCTTGTCTTCAGTTTACTCATATACCCGGCCGTAGTGGCCTGGCTCGTCTCTACCGTAAGATTCCCGCCGGGACCTGGAAAATACAACGCTGGAGTGGTGAATCTACATACTACTTCATTATCATATACCGCCAAAAAACAACCCTGCAGATTTTTTACTGTGGCAACCCCAAATCTCGACCGATTTGAATGAATCTTTTTTTTTGAATGAAAGACAAATAAATTATTGACAGATTGGTGCAATGTTCATTAGGATACTCTGCTTGGTTCCTGAGACATTTGCCATCAAATTTGAAACACTGATTTTGGTAATAAACAACATACATGTCGCTGGGTTTTTCCGTGGGGGGGGACCTTTTTCAAATCCCAAATAGGGCTTTGGGACCAAGTCCAAAGTGGGTTTTGCGACCTTTTTTTGGGGTCCAAAAGTGGTTTTTGTCGACCTTTTTTGGGGTAAAAAGTGGGTTTTGTCGACCTTTTTTTTAGAGATTTTGGGGCGAAAAATGGCTTCAAAACCCTATTTGGACCGAAAAAGCGATAAAAACCCTGTTTTTGCATTAAAAATGCCTTGAAAACCCTGTTCAGGTAGAAGAAAATGCCTTAAAAACCGAATATTGAAACAATGAATGTAATAAAAAGCTGTTTTGCGCTCAAAATACGAATTGAATATGAGTTTCAGCGATAAAATACAGATTGAAATGCGTTATATTGACTAAAAATAGTCCGGAGAACCCTAATTTCGATTCTAAGGCACGCGCAAAACCCTGTTTTGACTTATAGGATTACTAAAAAACCCTATTTAGTGATTGAATGCAGTTCTTAAACCCTGTTTAGGGTTTCTAATCAACCAAAAAACCCTCTCTAGGCTTTCTATCCAGTGTTAAAGCCCTGTTTAGGGTTTAAAAGTAGCCTAAAAACCCTAATCAGGGTTTAAAAGTAGCCTAAAAACCCTAATTAGAGTTTGAAAGTAACCTGAAAACCCTGTTTAGCGTTTCAAAGTAGCCTAAAAAAAAAGGAAATAGTCAAAAAACTAAACGGGTTGAATAACGGAAAACATCGGACCTAACCCACCAAAAAATGAAAAACGCTGAAGGTAGGATGAGCCTTGAGGAAACCAAAAACAATAAATGAAAGACTACGTGGAAGAAGTAAAACTTAAACAGGGATAGTGTGGGGGGGAGGGGAGGAGGGCGGGTTGGGGGGGGATGTCTGGGCTTAGATGGGGGAGCGCGAAGCGGGGGGGGTGGGGGGGACCCACAGAAAAGAAGATGAGCGGGGAGCGGGACAGATCGCGAAAGAGAGAAAAATTTATTAAAAATAAGATAAATTATTTAAAAGCTTATAAGAGTTATTAAGGGAAGCGCGTTTGCGCTTTCCCGGTGTAGTTATTGTTACCGCGGTCCATACTAAAAATTGTTTTCGTAGCATTCGAGGAGGGAGCAAATGCGCTTCTCTTATTATGTCGGAGTTTGACCAAATTTGAAAAAAAAGTGCCAAAAAAGGGTATTTTTTCGGCCATACTTTTTAGCGTAACTTTTGTGTTTGTGGACCGATTCCTCTAATATTTGCAGGCATTGTAATTTGAAGTTTTTTCTATCTTTTGGTGAAGATTTGAGCAAAATTGGTTGATTCGTTTTCGAGCACTGCTTTTTTGAAAAAATGCTCTCGAGGGAGGGGGGGGGCTGGCGAAAAAACAAAATGGTGGTTTTCGGCGTTTTTAAGGTACTTCTCGCGGTAACATAGTAACGTGTTATACATCAAAAGTTTGCAAAAATTCTGAATTTTCTATTGGTGCAGTCGGTTTTTGAATATTGTTTTTCGTTTTTGAGTTAAAAATTTTTTTAATTTTTGAAAATTGCCAGTAAAACCAACTAATGGTTTAAAGGTCCCCATGGATGGGACCTGTTACGTTTTGTTAAGCAAAGTGTGTAGTTTCATATTACGTGTGGTAGAATTGCATACTAATCCGGGATCAAAAGTTATGGCCGATTGAAGCACTAAAAATGGTCAAATTTTGGACACTTTTTTCGAAATTTTTTTACTTTTTGATTTTTGAAGCGGGGAAGAGGGTTGCGCGATCTGGGGAAGGTCTGGAGCTCTGGGACTTTTAGGTTTTGTTAAGGAATGATTGTAGTTTGAAACTAAGGGTCGTAGACGTTTTTTCGACTCCTGGATCAAAAGTTATGAAACATTGAAAAATAGTAAGAGTCGGTTTTTCTTGGTTATGAGACCCTGTGTTCAGGACATGATAAACTGGGTAAGAAGTTTTGCGATTTGGCTCAAAATTTGTGTCAGGATGTAAGGACACAATATAAACAAGATTTTAACATTTTTGGGCGAAAATTCGAAAAAAAATTTTTTTTGGACTTTTTGCCGTATTTAGCTCATAACTGTAGTAAAAGTAAACGTACAAAGGTGGGGATTGCATATTATGAATGAGAAAAGGCTGTTCTTTCCAACGGTACACAGCAGGCTGCGATCAGAAAGCTCTAAAGATATTTATGTCAGATTTTGGACAAAATTGAAGAAAATGCAAAAATCGCTATTTTTTGGGCTATGCTTTTTAGCATAAGTTTTGTATTTCTGGACCGATTGCTCTAATATTTGGAGACATTGTAGATTGAAGTTTTCTCTATCTTTTGGTGAAGATTTGAGTGAAATTCGTTCATTCGTTTTGGAGTACTTATCAATTGAAAAAATGCTGTCGAGGGGAGCTGAGGAAGAAAGAAAATGGTAGTTTTCGGTGTTTTTGAGATAATTATCAGGGTTATATATAAAGGCGGTATTCACATACATGTACTAGGGGGGTTGGGGGGTTACCCCCTGCTGGAAAGGCCAAACCCCCCCTCACCCCCACCCCGGAGACAGGTTAAGGGACCCCCCCCCCCCCCCCCGACCAAAAAATACAAGTACTAGTAGTGACTCCAGTATTAAACAAACTGGGTCAGAAATCACTAATTTTTAGCCTAAAATTCACTTGAAAAGCCTTTGGAAACCGAATTTGGCGTTTCCACTGCTGATATTTAAGAAAAATCGGTGTTTTTGGAAGCTCTTTTTGTCATTTTTTGCTTGTTTTTAGCTTTAAAACGCTATTTGGCTGGCAGCTTAAAATAGCGATTTTTGGCGTCCTTACTGAAAAAAACGTGCTAAAAACGCATTTCTAGGCGTTTTGGAGCTTTTCGAAATTTGGGACCCCACACCTGGGCGAATTCCCCTCGACCACCCACCTGAGGAAAACCCCCCTACCCCCTCCCCCCGGTCGGCCCGGAGCTGTTACATGTATGGGTATACATCAAAGCTTTGCAGGCATTCCGAATTTTCTATTTGTGGAGTCTTTTTTTTTAGTTAAAAGGAAAACTATAAACAGGAGGATACAGTATTGGTTGACGAGATATTATAGCGATTGGAAACTACAGTATTAAGGGAAGCGCGTTTGCGCTTTTCAATGTGGTTATTGGGTAGCGCGGCCCATACTAAATTGTTTTGGTAGCATTCGGGGAAGGAGCAAAACGGTTCCCTCATTATGTCAGAGTTTGGACAACATTGAGAAAATGCCAAAGAGGGTATATTTTCGGCAATACTTTTTAGCATAACTTTTGTATCTGTATTTGTATCTAAAAATGGTCAAATTTTGGACATTTACTGTACTTCAATTTTGTTGAATTTTCAGTGGCAGGAAAGTGTAAATGATATTATTTTAGTGCACCAGCCAATAGAAAACGTCACCAGCACCTAAATTGGCCGATCCACAAGCTCAAGAAATAGGGCGATGAACGTGACATACATTTTTGCTCAAAAGTTTCGACATTGCTGATGTTTCTAAGCGCATAGCAAGTAAATCGCTGGCTCAAATGTGTTCAGATGCACATTAATCGAAGCCTCTTGATCTGATCATCTCAACAATACCGCCCACGTCTCAGTCTGATGCTTTACAACTGTTATCGGTCGAAATTCTGCAGACCTACTTTTAACCCTTCTGGTACCTGATCTGTTGGTGGCTGTTGTTCTAGCGGCTTGCCGTCAGCTAAGTCATCAACAACTTTTTATCACCACCGCACAGACAAATAAATAAGGTGGCAGATCATAGGCCGCCCGTTGCAGACCCTGCTACAGGCACGCACTGACTAGAGATAAGGCAGCAACTGGGCCATGCTGCATAGGTAACGTAACTGGCAGCATAATTTACATGCGGCTGGGCGGCGGACTACCTACGTACATTGTATCACATCCATATCACATACGCTCTACGCCTAAATGTTAGGAGCTGCGGCTGGGTGTCCAGCTATGGACATACCAGTACCTTACATGTGTTTACTGCCGTTTTTGGTCCCTTAAGTGGTCGAAAATCGAAATTTCGGGCCCGATTTCAGATTGACCCGGGACCTGGGGAATGGAGGCGGTAGGTGTGCTCAACTCCACCAACACTGAAGAGCTCCCCCCCCGCACACCTGGAGGAGGGGGGGAGAGGAGACGGGGCTAGGATTTGGGCGGAAGGGCGGTAAGTTTTAGAGCTAAGGGGCCCCGCCCGCTGATTAAAATTTGGGGTTGTTGGCTTTTTTATTATTAAATAAATTTAAACTATTTTTTGGTTCTTTTTTCTCTCAGCGCTCTTTTCTGTGGTGGGGGTGGGGGATCGGGCTGGGGGGCTTAACCTTTTCATTGAGGGGCTTCGGAAGGGCCCTTACCTTTTCGGCTCTTTTCTCTTTTTTTTTTTGTTGACTGCTTTTATCATTGATTGTTAATTAATAACCGCC
This sequence comes from Sabatieria punctata, assembly GCA_030248155.1. Taxonomy (NCBI): domain Eukaryota; kingdom Metazoa; phylum Nematoda; class Chromadorea; order Araeolaimida; family Comesomatidae; genus Sabatieria; species Sabatieria punctata. The sequence continues at coordinate 126,502 of JASANB010001345.1, forward strand.
GTTAGTTTTTTCTTTTTTTTATTTTTTTGTTCTTTTTCATATATTTATATTATTTATATATAAATCGAATTATGATATCGTAGAAACACTAATAAATGCATTCAGTAATCGATACATGGGCCAGAGAAAGGGGGGATAAGTCAGGAAAAGTCGCCAAAAGGTCGATAATCAGCTGCAAACTCGTCTATTTTCCTAAAATTTCGCCCACATTCTCGGCAAGGGGGTTGAACAAGTTACAGCATGTATTTACGTGCTATGCCATGCTTGGGTAAAATCTTTAAAATTGATTGGAAATTCAGTAGAAATGACATAGTCACCGAAAATTGAAGTCAGAAATTTCAAGAGTTCGTTATTAAGGGGCCGTCCATAAACGACGTCGTTCAAGAGTGGGAGGGGGGTCGGCTGAAACGCGACGATAGATTTTGCGTCAAAATTTTGGCTAGAACAAAGTTAGGCACACCACCCGGAAGCCCGTTGTCTCAGCTGCACAAAGCAGGAAACCGCATCGCGATAGCTTCTGAAATGTGTGAATGACAGCTGACTAAACAGCGGCCGCAAAAAGTGGCCTGGGTCATACATTGTATTTCGAGATTTGGCTTATTTGCCACCCCTGGGCATAATCGAGAGCTCTGCACTATGTCTGTTTGTGAAACAGGTCGCTCAGACCGTCCTGTTAGATTTACAGAGTGTTCTCCAATGTTGCCTATGTAAATGCAGGGATATCTCTGCAAAGTATCCCCTATCACAATAGTGGATATATGAATAAAGGTGTAGTTATTGGAGTCAGTATCCAAGATGTAAAGAACTGGATATCAACTTTTTAGCTCCAAAGCCCAACTAGCCAATAACTACACCCGCGCAAAGGCAATCGCCACGGCACTGCTGAATGCGTCTGAGTCGTGTGGATCTTGTGTTGCGCTTATGGCTTACTAACGCCAGTTGTTTTCTGTTCTATGGATCGATTCTAGGTCAAAATGCTATAGGATAAGGGTGCCGACCACCCCTAAAGCTGAGCTGGACTAGCAGTAGTCACGCCACATCAAACGGTTCTTTTTAGTTTTACACAGGCGTCATACGCTAGAATAAGCATGCAACATTCCAGTGGTTATAGCATTAATAAGACCAGAAAATCTCAATATCTAATATGTGAATAGCTCACACTCCCAATACCGAATACTTAATTAATAATGACAAATTGATGCTTAACTTGTACTGATTTTGGATTTTGGTTGATTGATGGAAAAACAGCTTTGTAAAGCTAATCGTAAGTTCAATTTCAAAGATTGTCAGTATTGCACATTAGAGCAAAACATACGTAAAATTTGTGCCCAAAGTTTCAAAAGACAGGTTAAGTAACCTTTTGTATACTGTCATCACAGCTCAGCTGCTGTTATGGTTTTGTGAGGTTTTGGGTATGAGCATGTCAATCTGTCCCCAGCTGATCAAAGTTACTTTGCAGTAAGCAGAAAAATCCACTGAAGCACGGATTTTCTTCTGGGCATTGGACGGACTTTGATTGTATGTATGCGTCAAACAAGAACTGTGAGAATTTTCTTGGCAAAGCACCTGCAGGCAATGCAGAAACAGTTTCGCTCTCAAACAGATGGGTTGCAGTGTGTTCAGGTTGCACAGCAGAAACTTGATAAACGTAGTGTAGTAGCATGACAAAATTGGTCAGCTGAGACAGCAGTAGACAAATAGAGCGATTCTAGGTGTTCCAAATTGCTATGTCCGATTTGTTGAGATCACATGATCATCTTTGACCCGTATTTATGACTTACTTTGTGGTGTTTGTGGCAGTGGTTGCTGTTTGTTGTAGAGAATAAAACAGTAGAAATAGAAGTTTGTGCAGTTTATGCTTATAGATTTTCTAGACCTGAAAGGGGCTGTGCATAATAAACGGGTGTTCAAAAGTTCAAAATTTGGATCCCCACCCCTCCCAACATTTTTTTACGTTTTCAGCATGACTGCCCTAAAAACTCCAAAGTTTTTCGGTGACCCGTCTGAATTAAACTTGATGCTGTCTCCATGAATGGAAAATGTACAATGTAAAATATATGTAGTATTGTATAAAAAAGTAAAAGCTAGTAAGTAGTCAAAGCTATGAAAAAGAAAATTTTTAAATTTTTAACAGTAAACTACCATTTTGGCAGTTAGAAAGATGAACTGGGTCGAGTTTTCCTTGTAATATAGTTGCAACAAAATCTTCTTAGGCACCTAAAATAACGTTGACGTTTTCGATGATACCAAACCCCATGCCTGCAACGTTTTTCTGACGTTCAACCGACTACCCCAGCCCCTCTCTAAACGTTGTAGTTTATGGACAGCTCCAAATAAAGATGCACCTTGTCATTTGTACAGGCTAGCTGAGCCTGAAGCATATGAGCGGAAATTGCGGAAACTCTGAGGGGCAGCGCTTGGGTCCTCTCTGAGATTTCAGGTTATCACCAACATTTGGCTCACTTCTAATCTGACTGGCTGATGAATTTTTCAGAAAATTTTTTCTTTTTTTAAATTATTCTTCTTAGTATACATTAAAAGCATACATGGGTAGGAATAATCCGGAGGGGGGAATGAAGACGTTGGGGGGTCCAGAAAAAAGGCCAAGAACGCCTATTTGGCTTAAATAAGCGAAAATTTTCTCCATCCGGGGGCGGGGGTGGGGGAGGGGGGTATGGCCGGCCGAGGGGGTGGTATTGGCCGGCGAGGGGAGGGGTATACCCCACACCCCCGGCCCATGTATGATTAAAAGAGGTCTTCCCCCACCCAAAATTGGCCTGGATTGGGCCCTCTGCGATCATCGCCCCCCACCAGCAAGAGCCAGGCCGGCTCTGCCCGTTTAGGATTTTCGGCACGCCTGGCCGGGATCAATTTTTGAGAGGAGTGCCCATGGATGCCACCTTATTCCATGGTGGGGGGCATATGGACCTAGAATCGATCCATAGAACAGAAAACAACTGGCGTTAGTAAGCTATAAGCGCAACACAAGATCCACACGACTCAGACGCATTCAGCAGTGCCGTGGCGATTGCCTTTGCGCGGGTGTAGTTATTGGCTAGTTGGGCTTTGGAGCTAAAAAGTTGATATCCAGTTCTTTACATCTTGGATACTGACTCCAATAACTACACCTTTATTCATATATCCACTATTGTGATAGGGGATACTTTGCAGAGATTATGGAGTGCAACGGAATAATAAAAAATCGCTGCTGTTCATTACCAAAATCTCTGATTTTAATTTGAGGACAAATATCTCAAGAACCAAGCAGAGTATCGTAGTGAACAGTGCACCAATCTGTCAAGAATTTATTTGTCTTTCATTCAAATCGGTTGAAATTCAGGGTCGCTTCAGCAAAAAATCTGCTGGGTTGTTTTTTTGGAGGACCCTGTATATAGTGGCGCATTTATCGATCATGTTGCGACTCGCTATAACTTTGGTGTTCGTCGATGAATCTTGCTGAAGTTTTAACACACAATGCACATAGCCTGAGAGTGTTTACTCTCAAAATTTTAGCCAATTCTGTCACTTCACCCACTAGTTATGCACTTCAGTGTGCCCATCGTTACTTGTGACGTCAAGTGACAGTGAAAACTGTTGAAGTGCATAACTAGTGGTTGAAATGACAGACTTGGCCAAAATTTTGAGAGTAAAAATTCTTAGGTTATGTGCATTGTGTCTTAAAATTTCAATGAAATTGATTAACGAGCACTAGTGCAATTTAGATAAATGAGCCGCCTGTACGCATACATGTAACTGGGGGGTCCGCCCCCCCCCCCACCCGACTTAGGTCAGACCCCCCCCGGATGCCCCCCCCGGAGAAGGTTTCGCCGACCCCCCCTCCGATTTTTCTGGCAAGTGAATTTTTGAGCGTTTTTAGAGCCCTACCCCCCTCCCAAAAATTTGGCTCAGACCCCCCCCCCGGCCGGCGCCAGACCCCCCAACCCCCCTCCCCCCATCGGCGGATGACCTGTTACATGTATGCCTGTACGTATACATTGTACATAGTCTAGTTTGTTCAAAATAAGCTAGATGGCGCTTTTTTGCCAATAACTTTTTAGGAGGTTTTCATACATGTAGTTGGGGGGGAATGGGGGGGGGGTATTTCCCCCCCAGGCCCGATTTTTGGAGAAAATTCCCCCCCAGCCGGATTCTGGGGGGGGAATTTTTTGAAACCCTATTTTGGGTTTGTAAACCTGCAAACAGGGGTCCAGAAGCCCTGATTAGGGTTTCAGAAACCCAACTTGGGTTCCGGAGCCCTAGTTTGGGTTTCAAAAACCCTAAATAGGGTTCTGGAACCCTAATTTGGGTTTCAGAAACCCTAAATAGGGTTCCGAAACCCTGTTTTGGGTTACTGAAACCCTAAATAGGGTTCCGGAACCCTAATTTGGATTACTGAAACCCTAATTTGGGTTTCTGAAACCCTAAATAGGGTTCCGGAACCCTAATTTGGGTTACTGAAACCCTAAATAGGGTTCCGGAACCCTAATTTGTGTTTCTGAAACCCTAAATAGGGTTCCGGAACCCTAATTTGGGTTACTGAAACCCTAATTTCGGTTACTGAAACCCTAATTTGGGTTACTGAAACCCTAATTTGGGTTACTGAAACCCTAAATAGGGTTCCGGAACCCTAATTTGGGTTACTGAAACCCTAATTTCGGTTACTGAAACCCTAAATAGGGTTCCGGAACCCTATTTTGGGTTTCTGAAACCCTAAATAGGGTTCCGGAACCCTAATTTGGGTTACTGAAACCCTAATTTCGGTTACTGAAACCCTAAATAGGGTTCCGGAACCCTATTTTGGGTTACTGAAACCCTAATTTGGGTTACTGAAACTCTAAATTGGGTTCCAGAACCCTAATTTGGGTTTCTGGAGGGCCGAAATAGGGTTCCGGAACCCTAATTTGGGTTACTGAAACCCTAAATAGGGTTCCGGAACCCTAATTTGGGTTTCTGGAGGGCCGAAATAGGGTTCCGGAACCCTAATTTGGGTTACTGAAACCCTAAATAGGGTTCCGGAACCCTAATTTGGGTTTCTGGAGGCCCAAAATAGGGTTCTGGAACCCTAATTTGGGTTTAAAAATCTCTAAAGAAGGTTCCAGAAATGCATTTTAACTGTATTATGTCTAATAAAATGGGTTTTTTTGCACGTTTTAAAGCAAAATTAGCTTTTTTTGCACTTTTTAAATTAAAAATAAGGTTTTTTCCACGTTTTACAGCAAAAATAGTGTTTTAAACGGAATTTTTGCACTTCAGACAGGATTTTTACCCCATTTTTAGTCCTCAAAACCCTGTTTTGAGCCCAAAAAAAGGTCGCTGAAACCCACTTTTGGACACCAAAAAAAGGTCGCTGAAACCCCCTTTGGGCATAGCCCTGAAACCCTATTTTGGATCAGAAAAATCCCCCCCCCCCAGCCGAAAACCCAGCTACATGTATGTTTTGGAGCGACTTGACCTCATGACCAAAGTCACAGAGGTCTCCGGTCTGGAGTTAACCCTAATCCGCGCTATGTTTACACTGAACATTAACTTGCGCAACATAAAAATGCGCTTTTTTCCCTAATTGTGATGAAGATGAAATTCTAGAGCCCTTGGCGACTTTAATGATGCCTTTATGGCATTTTTAGGTCAAATCGTCCCGGAGATACGGCCGTTCAAAGTTGGCAAAAATTGAGAAAAATGGTATTTTTTGAAAATTTCATATAAAAGGGAGAAACATTCAGATGAATGGAGTTGGCTGAAACTTCCTTAATGGGGTATTCATGACCGCCGGAATCGATTCTGAGACTTCCAGACCGTTGTTTATTGATTATTCAAAGCCAAACTACAGTAGCTGGTCAAGTTTTCATGGTCAGGAAGTCTCAGAATCGATTGCGGCGGTCATGAATACCATATTCAGGAAGTTTCAGCCAACTCCAATCATCTGAATGTTTCTCCCTTTTATATGAAATTTTCAAAAAATACCATTTTTCTCAATTTTCACAAACTTTGACCGGCCATATCTCCAGAACGGTTTGACCTAGAAACGACATAAAAGCATCATTCGAGTCGCCAAACGCTCTAGAATCGAATCCTGCAGTCACCTAAATTCCATTACGATTACTTGAAAAGTTCATTGTTTGTTACGCAAATTAGTGTTCAGAGCAAACGTAACGCAGATTAGGGTTCAACCCAGATCAGAGACCTTGTCTACGAGTTTGATCATGAGGTCCAAGTCGCTCCGAGGCCTCCTAAAAAGCTATTTGCGCTTATTTTTAGCACACTGCAATGCACAGCGCCATAATAATCGTATAGCTAGTTTAGCTAACGTTCCGTCAAGCCATCAGTCAGCTGTTCAGCAACTTTTCCTGGCTCCAGTCCGATCTTACACAGGCTCAGCAACAAATAGTCAACAACTGGTCGGCTGATGGAGTCAACATCTTCGCCACACTCACCATTTTCACTATTGTTATTGTCAGTTAGTTAGTTATCTGTCACTTTTTGCTCATGCACCGTAGTATGCAAATTTAGTTTATATTCGGAGCGCTCTCTAACACTTTGCCCATCCCAGCTGGAGTGTTCATTCCAGTATTTGTTATCGGTGCAGCATTCGGTCGCCTCATGGGGGAGGCCATGTTTGCCTGGTTCCCCGAGGGCATAAGAGGGGGTCCAGCATTAATTGTGCCTGGTGGTTACGCTGTGGTTGGTAAGAGACCTCTGGGCACTGACTGTACTTTCCTTGGCTTCTTCCATTTTAGGAGCAGCAGCCTTTGTGGGAAGTGTAACCCATACAGTTTCGGTCTCGGTGATCGTGTTTGAACTCACCGGTCAACTTGCCTATATTCTGCCTGTGATGGTATATGCAAATTTTCTACAGCTGTGGTTGCAGTTGGTTGCAGATTGCTGTGCTAATCGCCAACGCCATCTGTGCCTATCTTCAACCATCCATTTATGACAGTATGATTCGAATCAAGCATTTGCCCTACTTGCCCGACATTCCGCCTGCATCTTCCATGTGAGGCAGTTGTCGAGCTTCTGATATGGAACGGAAACCTGTGTCCTTTCAGAGTACACAACATACATGCTGAACAGCTGATGGTGAGAGATGTGAAGTACCTGAGCAAAAACACAACCTACGCAGAGGTTCAGGATCTGCTCGTGGCAATGCCGAAACTGAGAGCTTTTCCACTGGTTGATAAGCCTGGTGAGTAGATGCTCCGTATATGGTTCGAGATTATTTTGGAAATGCATTGCTGCACAGAACTTTGGACCTGCATAGTTCTAATTTGCAGTAGATTATTTCACAGCTTGTGTATCCTGTGACCCTAGTCCATGTTCTTTCACACAATTTTATGTTGGTACAGCGCTTTCACAGTGTGCAAACCCCATGGATGGACATGTTGAAAGAGCCCTGCGCTTGCTTAGAGAATTCTGTAGCCCCAGACATGGGCTAGCATTTGGGCTGAAGGGGTCATTGATTTTCAAATCCTGCGGGGGTTGTAGGGATGCTAAGCTGAAAAGTCCGATTTTTGGCTTATTTTTCAGTAAAATAGGTTAAAATAAGCTATTCCGAGCTCAGTTACACCTAATCTAATCTAGCATGCTTTTATCATGATTTTCTATACAAAATTATTCCAAAAAATTGCTAAAGGGGTAGGTCAGAGCCTGAGGGGGTAAATCCCCTCAGTTCCCTTTGCCCATGTCTGCATAGTTCTACATTTGTGTATTCATTGCAGAATCAATGATCCTGCTTGGCAGCGTTCCTCGTCGAAAACTGAATGAGTTCCTGGCTGCTCAAGTGGGCCCAGATGCCCGACGTGCAGAGGCTGTGCGTAGACGTCGCAATCAATTTGATAACCTTTTGACCTCTGAGCCTGCAAGTACAACTGAACCTCAGTCACCATCTGCTGCTGCTGCTTCGGTGCCAGGCAGAAAAGATTCGAGGTTAGTTTCTTTGACTGACACTTCACTCAGTATGAACTAGAGTTCGAACAATACCTGAAAAACCCAATACCCAATACCAATACCTGAGGCCCCCAATACAATACCTAAAACCCGCAATACCCAATACCTCGAATATACCCCAATACCTGAGACCCCAATACCCAATACCTTGAAAACACCCCAATACCAATACTGAGACCCCCAATACCCAATACCTCGCAAACACCCCAATACCCAATACAACACCTGAAACCCCCAATACCCAATACCTCGCAAACACCCCAATACCCAATACAACACCTGAAACCCCCAATACCCAATACCTCGGAAATACCCCAATACCTGAGACCCCAATACGCAATACCTTGAAAACACCCCAATACCCAATACCTCGAAAATAGCCCAATGCCAATACCTGAGACCCCAATACCCAATACCTCGAAAACACCCCAATACCAATACCTGAGACCCCAAAACCCAAACCCAATAACTCGAAAACACCCCAATACCCAATACCTCGAAAACACCCCAATACCAGTTGGCACTCTAGTACGAACAGTTGTGCAGGTTCACCGTGTCCCGAGTCGCAGAGATGAAGAAGGAAGACGATGAGAAAGCAGTGCAGAAACGGTCGAGACTGTCGTCAGCTGCCATCGAAGAGTCACCGCAGACCACCACCACTCGCACTGACTCGGCCGCCTCTCAGGAGAAACACCACAGCTCTTCTTTTCTGACAATTCAGAACGTCTATCTCACTGCAAACAGTGAGTAAACGATCTATTCAGTTGTTCTACACAACACTCAGCTCTTGTTGACAGGCTACCTCCGCTCAGTGGTCAAGGCACTGACATGGACTCGAGGCAGTTCCAGTCAGAATGAAGTTGACGAGTTATCACCTGATGAGGTATGCTGTTCTGCCCGTGTTGGCAGATACAATTATCCATTTACTAGGAGTCAGTGAAGAAATGGAACTATTTCAGCGCGCTGAATGGGAGAAAGAACAATTATCTCAAAGATTGGACTTCTGTCGGCTCCAAGTCGACCCTGCGCCCTTTCAGCTCGTCGAGCGAACGTCCCTCTACAAAGTGCATTCCCTGTTCTCTCTGCTTGGCATGAATCGCGCCTATGTGACCAACTGCGGTCGTCTGATCGGAGTCGTGGCCTTGAGAGAGGTACGGTAGAAATAAGCTACAGTAATCCAGTCCCTTAGTACTGTGTATTGTTCAGGTACGGTCTGCGTTGGAACGCGGTGCTCAAACTGGTTTCCAAGGTTCTCTGGCTAACGTGGTGGTGCCAGTGATGGACAATGGTCTGGAGGGTTGTTCAGTGCAACCTGAATTGGTCACTGAAGGCACGATCAATCCCGAAGAGGAGTCTGCTCAGTTGGAACAGTTGGAGGAAATGTCGGAGACTGAATCTGTTGATTGGGAACACGACTTGAATGATAACCTTGGATCACCGCAGGATGCAGCGTAGTATTGCGTTTGTGAAGATGTCACTGTGAATTGTGAATCACCACACAGGTCCTATTACCATATCTCTCTGTGACTGTGCATAATCGTCCTCTCTTGTGCGCTGCTGTTGCAGTCATCTTATACTGATATAAACTGGTGCGCATTTATTGCTTTTTCAACTGGATTCGCCAAATGCAAACGCTCTTTTGCAGTTCAGCTATGTTTGGCAATGAAGAGTCAGGGTTCGTGGCATACATGTAACAGGTCCCGGCCTATATGAAAGTTGCAACAGACGTTCTTGGACACGTTTGAACTTTTTTTAACACGCTCGGGCGTAACATTGCATGTATGTACCAAGAATGCATAAAGGAGTAGCAAGAATGAAATTTCAGGAGGCGAAATTCGCGACCCCTCCAGTAATTGCGCATGCGCTTTATTGCAGCGCAACCTGATTTTTTAGCGGGTTATTCAATCTGTCTTTGGGAATATAGCTGCCGCCGTTGATTTCTCAAGTCTACGGCAACATGATAAAGGGAAAGAAAGGTAAAAAAGCTGGAATATGCAAGCAGGTGGCATGTGCACATGGCCGAGCTCGAGTGCTACGTTCAAAATGGAAAAATTCACAAATGCAAAAAGCCTGATGCATTTCACAGATATCTTGCAATCTTGCCTTGCAATTGGACACTTATTTTAGTTATTGTGATGATTGAAGATCTTACACCAACTATGCAATGAATTGCCGTTGTAGAAAATCACTAAACATTTTGTTGACGTCATTCTTGCTCAGAAATCAGGTTGCGCTGCAATAAAGCGCATGCGCAATTACTGGAGGGGTCGCGAAATTCGCAACCTGTCCTGAAATTACTGGAGGGGTCGCGAATTTCGTGACCCCTCCAGTAATTTGATATAGCGCATCGACACTCGGCCGGCCGCTGAGCGGCACATTCTTGCTACTCTTTTATGCATTCTTGGTTCTAATGAGTTATCTCGTGCTACGTACTGTACGTTTGAGATCTTCACGAGCCTAAAAAAGCGCCGCTCAGCTCGCTCAGCTCAGCTAGTTTCAGCTTGTTTGTGCGCACCTCCAAGCTCGCTCGAGCTCGGCTCGCGAGCTTTGAATCGCGGAGCGCGAATACTCGCATTTTGTCCACCGGTACGCCTTTTTGCAGCAGAGAGCGCGCCGTATTTCTTCATGTTGTCTGCAGAGTTTAAGATTTTGAAATTGTCTGACCGATGAGCAAGTTTCTCTTGATTTGGCTGGTATTTAACAACTGTTGTGCGTTTCAACGTATCTATTTAACACTCTGACTTGTCCTAATCTTGTAAATGTTTTTCATCTCTGAACTTTGCTTTCTATTAACTAACTGTAAGCTGTAATGATTCAATAGTTACTCTTTTTGTTGACTCTGACCAATTTTAAAATGTGCAAATCCCTTCGGATGATGACCTGTTACTGTACCTATGACCGGTACTAGTTGTAAACACGGCTACATAACTCCAGAATGCTTTGCTTGTATGTAGATCTTAGCACTTACTCAAGCCGTAAACTTCATCGAATGGGAAGTTTTGCAGAGTGCTATAAGTTTATATTCTGCTTCTTGACGTCACAATAGACGGAAGGTTTATAGCAACGGTTTGCTAAAATTCTGCACTGTTTGTAGATCGAACACCCACTTGTTGGTTACTGGGAAGACACTCACGCTATCAAACAAAAGACTGACGTGGCTGCGTTTATCAAAAACTGAACGCCTACCGATACTAAGCCACTCTTCTGCAAAATGTTGACTGGATTCTCTGTTTTCTGGGCGCAAAGCTATAAGCTAAGCTGGATATCGACTTTAAAGTTAATCAGTTTGTGTCTGACGTTTGGAGATCTGATTTTAGCTGAGTGAGTACGAAGTCTATTTTCACTAATTCTTACAAAAGAACTATATTTTTGTACTTTCAGGTCTCTAATAGAACAGTTGGAGGACCAAAATAGCAGTGCTTGGAACGCAGCGCGCTATGCATTGTTGATATTTGTTCTCAATCAGTTGGAGACGTTGATTTCGGCCAGACTTCACCACACACAAAGTACTCTGGCGGTGGAAATCGGCCATGATCTGACGCCAGAAATATTCTCAAAGGTTGGTTGGGTGATTGGTTGAGAAATAGCGATTTGTTCAAAGAAACGGTTTAAGGGTACGAAACTGAGTCTCAAAGCTAGAGAACGTTGGTCAACCGGTAGAATTATGAATGTGCTTTATGACGATGTGTCGGCTGTTCAAGATATGGTATCGGAACTTTACAGTTTATGGTACACACCAATCGAGGTGAGGTCTATTTGATATTTTCAATCAAAAATATATAAAAATGTTTAGATCTGTGTGGCAATAATTTTTCTTTGGAAGATTGTGGGCAGAGTGGCCTGCATGACATTTTTCTCAGTTGTTGCTGTTCTTTCCATAAGCTATGTAGTAATGTGGATTAGCAAAGGTTATCAGGTAGCAATAAACAGGAAAATTTATCGGATTGAAAGGCAAGATTTACTGACGTTACAGGCAAAAGATGTGGAGTTAAAAGACAAAAGAATAACAACCACAGCCGAATTCTGCCAGCAGTTCAAAAACATCAAACTTATGGCTTGTGAACGTGTATTCATCGAAAAGGTGACATCTTTAGATTTCTTACATTATTTGCCTGTAAAACTGTTTGTTTGTTTTTTCAGATTTCAAAAACTCGTGCAGAGGAGGAAAATATTCTTTCACTAATCGGCATTCTAGAAGCACTAATTCGCATAATCTCAACATCAGCTCCATTAATAGTGAGTTCGAATTTTAAAGTGACCAACCGACCGCCCAACCGCCCGACCGCACGAACGAACGAACGAACGAACGAACGAACGAACGAACGAACGAACGAACGAACGAACGAACGAACGAACGAACGAACGAACGAACGAACGAACGAACGAACGAACGAACGAACGAACGAACGAACGAACGAACGAACGAACGAACCAACGAACCAACGAACCAACGAACCAACGAACGAACGAACGAACGAACCTTTGTTTCAGATGACCATAACAACATTCAGTGTGTATTCCATGTTCAGCAGTGGGTCCCTGAGTCCAAAAACCATCTACGCTTCGATTGCCCTGTTTGGAATTTTGACTTGGAGTTTGAAAAGTTTTCCCACCACTTTAACCTCAATTTTTCGAGGCCTACATAGCCTGAAACGCATTCAAAAACTACTTAACGAGGAAGAAATTAGCAGCAAAGGGAGCAGCTTTGGCCTGAAGCTAAGCCAAGCTTCATTTTCTTGGAATGAGACAAACACCATGCCGATATTAAAATCAATTACTATGGAGCCCAAAAATGGTCAGCTTATCGTTGTGCAAGGTGCAGTGGCTTCTGGAAAAACAAGTCTTCTATGTGCTCTCTTGGGTTAGTCAGATTTCCCAAATATAGATTCAGTTTTTTATCAATTAAAGGTGAACTAAAGCTCTGCACTGGCAATGCTGAACTGCCGAGTACTGTTGGCTTTCTATCGCAAACTCCTTGGATATTTCGAGCCTCAATCCTAGGGAACATTACGCTTGGCTCTCCACTGGATTCCAAACTCTTTTGGTCAGCTATTTCATCATGCTGCTTAGTCGACGACATAGCATCCTTATCAAAGCGACAGCATTCATTGGTGACCAAGCTTAATTTGCATATTTTGTGCAGGCTTGAAACTATTTAAGGCAACTGGACTAAGTGGTGGGCAGAAACAAAGGGTTGCTCTGGCTCGTGTGGTCTATCATCAGAAATCAGTAAATCTTCTTGATGATCCATTGAGTGCAGTGGATGAGAGAGTAGCAAAGGATTTGGTAGATCAGGTTCTGGGTCCGAACGGCTGTCTCAGTGGTACCACAAGAATTATTGTTACAAATAACAGTCAACTGATTCACCTGGCTGATCAACTGTTTGTGCTGAAAGGTATAGCAGTTCTCAGCTTTTCCTTTGATTCACTTTCACATGATCAGTTTAGGTGGCTGCATGGTTCAGATGTCAGCTAACCTGACTGCTAATAATGAAATCAAATACCAGAGACATTTGTCAAATTTGGAAACGAAACCTGCATTTGTGCAGAGTGAAAGTGAAAATGAGGAAACAGGTGAAGAGTCAAGTTCGGTGAAGTTGAAGACTGTTGTCTATTGGCTGCTGACTTTCATTGGTCCAGCTAAGGTTCTAGCTTTGTCACTGTTTTTGCTTGCTTCTATAGCTTGTCTGGTGGCTACTCAGCTAGCGCTGAGTGCTTGGTAAGCTATCAGAATTTTTAGAATTAACTCCGTTTCTACTGTTCTTTTGCAGGATCAGTGTGCAAAGTGACACAAATCTGAGAAGTCTCTGCTTCACAGGGGTGGTCTCAAGTAATCAATAATGTGATTCGATCGTAATATTTTGAACTTACCAATGTTCCAGTTTTACTGTCTACTACTCTCTGCTGTACCATCTCAATAGTTTTGATCAGGTGTGCTTCAATGGTTCACCAGCGGATTTTGGAAACCCTTGCTGTATGCAAAACTCAGTTTGTGCAGTCAAAGTCTGCCAACGAGTTGCTTGGGATAGCTGCACAGGTAATGGCAAAAAATATGCGAGTTGAGCAACATGCTATGTTGTGTTTTGTATAGTTTTGACCTTTGTTTGTGTTGTGCTCTGTTTATGCTAGGTTTACGTTGTTATGTTTTATGCCACACGTTATACTGTGTCATTGTTTGCACATGTGATTTTTGTTTTGCATGTTTGCATTATGTTACGTTATGCTGCATTATGTTACATTAAGTTGCGTTATGTTACATTATGTTATAAAATAAATGTTACATTGTTCTATGTTATGTTGCATCGAGTTACAATGTGTTGTAACGTGTTGTCTGTTATGCTACATTGCATGTTATGTTTTATGACACGTTACTTACGTTCATACCAGGGCTGTTTGTTTTCCGGAAAAAAACTCAAGCCGGTTTTTTTCCGGTTTTTTTCCTGTTTTTTTCCGGTTTTTTTCCAAAAGTTATTTTCCGAGATGACAGAAAAAATTTTTTAACAATCGCTTTTTATTGCAGAATTCAACGAAGTAGCGTGAGTCTTATTACAAAATGCATTAATTTCATGTTTTAGAGTAGTAATTTGATTTTAAAACACCAAAAATACAAAAATAAAAGTTGCCTGAAAATGGTACCAATATTTTTTGCGAAAAACAGCTAAGTTATGCCATGGAAATGTTTGTAAGGTTTCTATTAACGTAAATTCAAAGCATTGGAAGCGAATTTAACCAGTTATTGTGCCTATTTCCTTTAAAAACTTACTTGAGTTTTTTTCCGCATTTTAGTTTTTTTCCGAGCCCCTAGGAAAAAAACCGGTTTTTTTCCGGAAAAAAACGAAAAAAACCGAGGAAAAAAACCGACCCAACAGCCCTGGTTCATACAAGTAACAGGTCATCCGCCGAAGGGGGAGGGGGGTTGGTGGGTCTGGCGCCGGCCGGAGGGGTCTTGAGCCAAAATTTTGGGAGGGGGTTGGGCACTAAAAAACGCTGAAGAATCGAAAAAATCGTAATTTTTGGCTAAAAATCGCCAAAAATCGCTAATTTGAGCTGAAATACACCTAAAAAGTGCTGTTTTGCAGGCGATTTTGGAAATTTTTGTGTCTGAAATTGTGAAAAATCGCAAAAATTTGCTCAAAAAATTACTTACCAGGAAAATCGGAGGGCGGTCGGCAAAATCGTCTTGGGGGGGCGTCCCCATCCGGGGGTCTGGCCTAAGTTGGGTGGGGACCCCTGTTACATGTATGCTTACGTTGTGTTCTGTTCTCTGTTCTCTGTTCTCTGTTGCGTTGCGTTGCGTTGCGTTGCGTTGCGTTGCGTTGCGTTGCGTTGCGTTGCGTTGCGTTGCGTTGCGTTGCGTTGCGTTGCGTTGCGTTGCGTTGCGTTGCGTTGCGTTGCGTTGCGTTGCGTTGCATTGCGTTGCGTTGCGTTGCGTTATTCAATGTTCTGATCTGTGTTCAGGACCTAAACTCATTGGATCAGCAAATTCCGGATATGTTACAAGAAACATGCCTCACCATTCGCACCCTATTCAGTTCTCTGTTCACGATTCTCCGTGTCAACTCACTGATCTCCTGTTTGTTGCTGCCTCTGGCCGGGTTCTATTGGACTCTGATAGTGAGTTTAGTAATTTTATGCATCTTATATCATTCTTGTGTTTAGAAATCAATAAACGAAGTAGAGAACGAGCTGAAGAAACAGTTTCTGAGAGCGAGAGTACCAGTACATCAGCAATACAGTGAAGCATTCCAAGATGCAATAAACATTCGTGCTTTCGGAGTTCACGAGCAGTTCAAACAAAGGTTATTAGAACGCTTGAAACCTTGTGAACAAGCCGAACTTATGCTGTCTAAAACCTGCAGGTCGGTCTTACAGAAATTTGCATATTACTCAGCAAGGTTGGTTTTTCAGCAAGCGTACAGTTGTCAGTGAAACTGTGAGTAACTGCGTGGTGTTGTTCGTTGCGTCGATTAGTATTTTGTCCAAGTCACATGTGGGAGTGGGCACTGCAGTTCTGGTCCACTCGTATTCTCAGCAGGTTCTTTCACTTCACCAACCATTTAAGTGATTATGAAGAAGGGTTTAGATCACTCGCTGGCTTGATGTGACATTCTCCAGGATTGCTGACCTGGCGGTTCGCTTCCAGTCTCCGAGCAAAATAATGACATTTTTGCATGAAGCTAGACAAAATGCGGAGCGACAGAGAAACGATCTGCAGAAGACGAGCAGCTTCTGGCCTAGGACCGGGCTTGTACAATTTGATGGTGTCTGTGCCAGTTATGAGGGGAGCAATTTGGTGCTGAAAAATATGAGTTTTCTGGTCGAGTCTGCAACTAAAGTGGCAATAGTGGGCAGAACTGGTGCTGGAAAAAGTTCCCTCACTTCTGCACTGTTTGGAGCACTGGAACTAAGCTCTGGTCTGATTCGAATTGATGGTGTTGATATTGACCAAATGAGCTTGGGAAGACTCAGGAAAAACTTATCCATTATTCCGCAGGTACGTAGCAAGATTTTTGAATAAACCATTGTTATTATTTATGTAATTTAAAGGATTGTTGCTTATGGGAAGGAAATCTGAGGAGCAGCTTGGATCCGGATCAGCAGAGTAGTGACAAACGCATTTGGAGTGCTTTGCAAAAAGTTGGGATGATAGAGTTTGTCAAACAATTGCCAGCTCAGCTCTACTCTTCTACTGATGGATTGGAGTTCAGGTTTTGGATAGAAAATCGAGTTCCATTTGAGTTAATACCTAAATCGAAGCTTGTAGTGCTGGCCAAATTCAGTTGTTTTTTCTGGCAAAGGTCCTACTGCAAAACCGGAAAATTTTGGTTCTGGATGAGGCACTCAGTTCACTTGACACGGACAGTGAGAAACTGATTCAGAATGTCATTCGCCAGCATCTCAGACACTCCACAGTTTTGATCGTTGCGCACAGATTGCAAACTGCTATGCAGGCCGATAGGTGAGTTTTGAGAACTTGGTTTCAACAAATTTTTGCAAACCAAAGACTTTGTTCTGAACTTTTCTGAGGTACATGGATTCTGTAATTTCAAAATCCGACAGAGGTGTTAGGATTGAGAGAAGTGTTCTAAATACAGTGTTGGCCAAAAAAAGACCGCCTGGCCCTTTTTCGACCCCACTAGTTCGTATAACCCTGCTTTCTGTGCACCCTCATTTTTTAAAACGCCAATTTTTCGCCTTCACTGGAAGTAAAAATCCGCCAGATTTTAACTGGTTGTGTTAGAAAGCTGATCTCTTCAAGTTTTAAATCCTTGTATAGATTGGTTAACCTGCGAAATTTGCACTTTTGATGTCTGCGAAGTCGGGTCAGTTGATTTCGGAAGGGAATAACTCCGGGCTACAGAAGAATAGCAGGCTAGAAGTCTGTAAAAACAAACTGCAAACAAATAATAATAATCGTGCCAAAAATTTTTTCATTCGGCTGAAAATTGACCGAATGGCGGCCATTTGAATTTATCCAGAAAACTCGAAAAAAGGCCAGATGGTCTGTCAAATCGAAAATATGTTTATGTTTTCAGAGCTCTTGTATAAAATTAGAATCATGAGAAAATTTCCATTTCAGGGTGATGGTAGTAGAAAACGGCACAGTGGTCGAGTTTGGAAAACCTACAGATCTGCTCAAAAACCGGCAATCGAAGTTCGCTGTATTGATGTGTTACAATTAAAAGCACAGAACACACACAGGATCTTTCACAATCTGATCATTTTCAGTGCTTCTTCGTAAGAAGGGGGTACAGTTGTGGTTTCCGAGTCGCACAGGGGCCAACTAGTCTCCAAGTCAGATCTAGCGGTCCATCTCTGATCGACAGTAGGTGGAGAGGCAGTAGGCATTTCAGATGATCGTCGACGTCTAAGTCTCAACTCCATCCAACTCTCAGAGCAAAACAAGTTGCGCCCTCTCCGGATGGTGACCATGCAACAGACCAGAGCCAGACAACTGGCAAATACCACAATTACACTGATCCATTCCCCTAGATGGTGTTCATGGTTATCTCCTTTACTCTCCTCTCTAATCTTGCAGTCCGGTCCGGTCCAACCGAAGTCGCAGACGATTGGTCGATCGCAAACAGGACCCGCCCACTGACCTCTGCACTCACATTTGCCCTCCACTAAGATGCCATTATTGTAGCAGTGAATGATTGGTTGACAGGAATTTCCGTTCTTTGATACAAATTCAGAGTCACAAATACAGCTTCCCTCGAATAAAATGCACTCAGAGAGAATAAGCGTGCTAAGGTGGAATAAAAAGACAACAAGAATCGCGCGCCTAGGCGACATTTTGGCAGAATGTGGAATTTGGTATTTATTTGCACAGGAAGCAATATCTCAGTCAAGAGTCTACTCTAGAACAGTTTATTGGCAATTTAGGAGCCAGTTAACGGACTGAAATTCATAAAGAAGGTCTTTCTCCCGCTTGCAATTCAGCCCTAACACAGTATACTCTTGTTTGCGTATATGCAATACGAATACGAATACGCAAAAATACGCAATTCTTTCAATTTGCGTATACGCATCTGCCTTTGTATCTGGACGCAATCCGCATAGCATTTCAGAGCCATTCGAGTATTTTTGCGCATGCGTATTTATTTACTGTACTTTTTAGAGTCTGAAAAACTTTAAAATTACCGTCTTACGTGTGTTCCGGCATCGCTACTTATATTTGAAGACAAAGCTCTCGCTACCTAATGCAAGAAATTAGGCTTATCAACCTACATATTCATCTAATTTTTGTCTTTTTTAACCAAAGTTGAAAATTGAACAATAGTATTTTGCTGGCCTAAATTTCTGCTAGAATGAAATACGCAATACGCATACGCAATGCGAAAAAATAGTAGTGTTTCCGATCAAATTAAAATTAAATAACAAAATTAAATTGTTTTGGCCAAAATCACCAAGTAAATAGCAATTTAATAACAAATTAAATTTCTCGCGATGACTGTCAAACAAATTAAAATTATATTAAATTTCGTAAAATTGGCCTAGAAATTTGATACAAATTTGATATGAATTTGATATAAATTTGCTTGGTTTGGCAGCTTCACTAACCAAAGTCTGGCTACAAAACAACCGGTTCAGTCCAAAGATGACCTTGTTCATGCCTATAGCAGCGATATCAACTCATTAAATGCTAATTTGTAGACCATTTGTCGCCATCTAAAGAAAGGTCAGGTCATTTTAGAGGGACCCGACCCAGGTTTTCAGATGTTTTTCTCAGGAACCTAGTATTAATTTTAGCAAATTTATATTTAATTCATATCAAATAACAAATTTTTATCAAATTAAATTTCAGAATTGGGGTACCAAGCAAATTAATAGCAAGTTATTTTCTTCTGAAGGCTGAGCAAGCAATTTAATAGTTATTTGATTTCAAAATAAATTTACTCGGAAACAGTAAAAAATAGGCGTTATTTTATGGAATGCGTATACGCATACGGAAACGGAATTTTTGGTATTAAACAACAGTATAATGGGGCCGTCCATAAACGACGTCGTTCCGAAATCCCGATTTTTCGGACCCCCTCCCCCAAAATCGCCTTGCGTCGTTTCTTGGGGACCCCCCTCCCCTATGGCGACGTCGTTTTCGGTTTACCCCCCACCCGGCGATGGACAGTGCGTACAGTACTGTACCGTTTTCTGGTTACCATACTGAGCAATCAATTGAATAAATCCCTACACCACTCTGGGAAGCTTTTCTGTATGTAGAAACGTTTGACAGAAAGTGCATAAATCGAAAATAATACACTCAAAGTTCCCTAAAATTCCGAAAAAAAGCGACGTCGTTTTTGCTACCCCTTCCCCCTCCTGGTGCGTCTCTATTGTCGCATTTCAGCCGACCCCCTCCCCCCTCTGGAACGACGTGGTTAATGGTAATACAGTACTCGCAAAAAAAGAAGACTGTGACCTTTTCTCGAATGTTCCGAATAACTTCAAAATGACCGCCGTTTTGTCCTATACTCGTACTATAAATGGAGACAATTTTTAATCCTGAAGTGAGTAGTTATTAGTGTTTCCGAGTAAATTTATTTTTAAATTAAATAACTATTAGTTTGCTTGCTCAGCCTTCGTAAGAAAATAACTTGCTATTAATTTGCTTGGTACCCAAATTCTGAAATTTAATTTGATAGAAATTTGTTATTTGATATGAATTAAATATAAATTTGCTAAAATCAATACTCAATTCCTGAGGAAACAGCTCAAAACCTGGGTCGAGTCAGACCGAAATGAGTTGACCTTTCTTCAGATGGTGACAAATGGTCTAGAAATTTGCATTTAAAGAGCTGATATCTTTGCTATAGGCATGAACAAGCTCATCTTTGGACTGAACTTGTTGTTTAGTAGTCAGACTTTGGTTAGTGAAGCTGCCAAACCAAGCAAATTTACAGTCATGTCTCGTTAATCCGGACAAGTTGGGACCAGCCAATTTTGTCCGGATTAGCGAATTTCCGGATTAACGAATCAAAGCTAAAACTCTGTTTTTCAGGTCAAAGGTCTAAATGACAGCTTTTTGTCAGTTGCATATCCGATTCCACAGCTGTACCTTCTAATTAAAACACAAAAACTTATTTCATCTGATTATAGCTCCTAAAACGCAAAAATAATCACATTCTGACTCAACGGAAAGCATTATTTATTTGAAAATTCACACCTGAATTGAAAAATTGCGCATGGAATTTGTCCAAATTAACCAAATCCGGATTAACGAATCACTTTACCATACAAATTTCGAAGTTGGCACCCAAAATCTTCTGTCCGGATTAACGAATCCGGATCCGGATTAACGAGTCATATAACATGGGGGAAAATTGGGACCTGGCCTAATCTTGTCCGGAAGGCGAATATCCGGATTAACGAGGTCCGGATTAACGAGACATGACTGTATATCAAATTCATATCAAATTTATATCAAATTTCTAGGCCAATTTTACGAAATTTAATATAATTTTAATTTGTTTGACGGTCATCGCGAGAAATTTAATTTGTTGTTAAATTGCTATTTACTTGGTGATTTTGGCCAAAACAATTTAATTTTGTTATTTAATTTTAATTTGATCGGAAACAGTAGTAGTTATCAAATACAAAACGTACGAATATTAATAGTATTTCTGGTGGTACAACTTGTTTGCATGAACCAAAACAGTAGATAATGCAATCACAGAGGTTATGATGTAGTTAAGAACCTATTTTTTACAACTCTGTGGGTCGTTCGTTATTTGGGCAAAGAAAACCACATACTATTGTTAGTATGTTATAGAGCAGATTTTTTAGAGTGCCTGGGCAATATCAATCGATTCATTTGTATTTTCGCAAAACCCTTAGTGCCCTTTATACTACCCCGATTAGCATGTTGTTGAGTTCAGAGGTCACCACCCTCATTTTGGCAATGCTAATTTTTCACCATCACTGAAAGTAAATATCCACTGGATTTTAACCAGTTAAACCGGTCGTGCTTCAAAGTTAACTTTTTCAGGGATTAAAGACTATATAAAGATTGGTTAACAAGATTGCAAAATTAGGCAAAGATTGGAAGAAGGGTTCGTGAGATAGGCATGTTTAAATTTGATGATGAAGTTCAAATTATCAATCCTGGAATTGGAAAATATAGGAAATCTCGGTTTGTTCCATTCCTTTTCCGTGAACCATCTCGGCGCTTACCCTACGACACTTGTCTGCAACATTTTGAACGTGACCGAAAATACAATTGGATATAACACAAACCCTTTTACAGGTTCTCTGGCTGATCTGGCAAGAACCCGTCAAGCTTAGGTTTCAGAAAACATACTTTAGAGTTTCTTCTATTTTTAAATATACTTAACGATGACAAGTCTTCCTCATTCGGGTCCCGCCGAATGATAATCATTTTTTGGATAGCTTTTCTTTGTTTAGAAAGCTACCTAAGTTGGCTTGAAAAATTGAATGATAATTCCAATTTTTAAACATTTCAACAAAGGAGTGAGAAAACGTGATTCAGCCTGCCAGATGGGGAGGCGAACTCTTTTGCGCAAGGAAAGGAGGGGTTCCAAAATCCAACCTATAAATTGCCTTACGCTTTACCCGACAAACCCGGGTTTTCTTCAGCTTTCATAAAATAATATGGCTAAGAAATAAAACGAAAATTTTAAAAATTTAGCCTTCAAACACGCATTTAGAAGGCATTCAGCGTTCCTCTTGCATTTTACAGACTATCTCTTCCTACGTACCTACACCGCAAAACGGGTGTCCCACCCTACGCCGCTTAATACCCACTGTTTGTATGTTGGGGTCGGGGTCCTCAAAGGAAAAAGCGGTGAGGGTGTTTCTCCTTTCTAGCTAGAGGCTAATTCCCAAACCCCCTCCCTGCTACAAAGCTCCCATGCCATACTAGGCCTGTTCTCAGTATCTGTTTAAATTTCAAATTTATAGGCGAGCGAAAGGGCTGGGAATTCGTCAGAACTAGGAAGCAATAAAAACGTAGCCAAACACAATTTAGATACGCCAGTTGG